>JAQHUG010000748.1:204786-232992 GCA_028555095.1 Dicrostonyx torquatus | reverse complement strand
TCTGTAGCTTTGGAGCCTGTCCTGGAACTAGCTCTTGTAGACCAGGCTGGTCTTGAACTCACAGAGATCCGCCTGCCTCTGCCTCCCAAGCGCTGGGATTAAAGGCGTGTGCCAAAACTGTCTGGCTCAGATCTTACTTTCTTAACAAGAACTCTTGCTCACCTGAGCCCCCTGGATGGAGTCTTATTTTCAACTGAGAGTTTAAAATGTTCTTTACTTATTACTGTGTGTACGGTGGAGGCTGGGAAGGAGCGTGCACAGAGATCAGAGGACGACGCTGCAGAGTCAGTGTGTTTCTGCCAGTCTTAGGTGCTGGGGACTGAACTCAGGCTTATGTTTCAAGCACTTTATCCACTTGGCCAGCTCAACGACCAATCTGAACTTTTTGTTTTTGTTTTTTGTTTTAATTGGCACAAGAAGGTTAGGCCAAAACACTTGCACTAAAAGTAGTCTGCTTAACAGAAATATGTTGGGAAAAGTTTTGCTGCTGCTACTACTACTATTATTACAGTCTATTTTTGCATATTTTCTCTAAGTGTTTATAAAAAAGAACATAATTAAATTTAAACAGATACCTGATCAACGTCCCGCCTCTTCCAGTTTTCCAATCTCCATTCTGAAAGACAGATATAAAACATGAAGTTAAGATGTTTTTTAAGATTTATTTATTTATTATGTATACAGTATTCTCAGTATTCTGTCTACATGTATGCCTGCAGGCCAGAAGAGGGCACCAGATCTCATTACAGATGGTTGTGAGCCACCATGTGGTTGCTGGGAATTGAACTCAGGACCTTGAGAAGAGCAGGCAGTGCTCTTAACCACTGAGCCATCTCGCCAGCACTGATGTTAAAGTTTTTAACAAGAACTATTCACCTTACTTTCAGGAATGACGGACATGTATGTGGGGGGGGGTTACAAATGTCATGCACACACGTGGAGGACAGAGGATGACGTTGGGTGTCTTGCTCTAATTCTCTGCCTTGTTCTCTTGAGATACAGTTTCTCACTGAACCTGAAGCCTGTAGGCCAGCAAGTACTAGTGATCATCCTGCTTTCATCCTTCCCAGTGCTGGGGTTATTACAGGTGCAGCCACATTTGGCTTTTTAACACAGGTTCTGGGTATCCTACAATACTGTTACCTGCAGAACCATCTGCCTAGAGCCATAAGTTCTCCTCAACCCCTGTGTGTGCATGCGTGTACATGTGTGCACATACGTGTGCACATGTCACATGTGTGGGGGTACCCAAGGAGACCAGAACAGGGTATTGTCACATCTTCCATAGCTAGAATCACAGGCAGTGTGAGCCACCTTGTGTGGATGCTGGGAACTGAGTTCAGATCCTTTGGAAGAGCCGCAAGCATTCTTCACTTCTGAGTCATCCCTATGATCCCAGAACCTGTATCTTAATTCAGGCTGCCTGGCTTAAAGGCCAAACTGCCCAGAGAGGTACCTGTAGATCTTTCCTTTTGGGCATGCCAGGACCCTGGCTCCAGTTCTTCTCTACCTTAACAATTTGACAAAGACATGAATGGTTGTACCTGTAGGGCTCTCACAAGCGACAGAATCAGCAGCGATGTCCCCTGCTCTACACCAGCTCAGGAGCTTAGCTCAGGCACAAAGAGACAGGGAGTCCTTACTGCTGTGGAAGAGGGCAAAGACCTTGACCATTTCATGTGCAGACAACGTTTGAAACCCATGTTTAAGAAAATAAATAGCTGAACAAGGTGGCATATGGTGCAGTTCTAGGGTTGAGAGGTGGGGATAGGAGGGTCCTCAGCAACCACTGGCCTGCCAGCCTTGCTCACTTGGTGAGCTCCAGGCCAATGACAGACTCTGTCCTAAAAACAACAAAGCAAAAAAGCCATGAGGAATGACAGTGAGGATGTCTTCTGGACTCTGAACATGTGTGCATTCACATCTTACACATACATGTACATGCACACATTACAGACACACACACAGGGAAAATTCACCGAGAGTCACTAGATATCTTGAAAAGCCAAGTTTGTGAGTAGACAGTGTCCACCAGTTGGCTAGGCAAACTGTGAGCTACCCATGAAGAGCCAGTTGGCCAGGTCCTTCCCTGGCTTCTTCCTGGTCCTGTTGAGGCTTTGCAGCAGTGAGCTTTGGTGAGACCCCCTCCCTGTCCTGTGAACAGTTGTCGCAGCATATAGGCCAGTCTGGCTTTGAGCTCAGGCCTTAGCTCACAAATGTGAGCCATCATAGCTGGCTCTTGGCTGGCTTTGTATGGTGTTCTGAGCACTTACTGTAGATGGCTTCTTTGTCAACCCAGAGTGCAAATTCCCAGCAAGTTCTGTTGGCTTCACAGTCTGTAACATCTCAGCACCAGTGACTCATGGGCATGCCTTCTTCAAAGAGGTGTGGCCGCACTGCTGGTAGGCAGAGGCTGCGCCTTACAGCTGCTATTTGTGTGTTCCTAAAAGCTGCTTGATGTCTTCCAAGTGAGTTCCTCGTAGCTTGGGTTAGCCTCATACTTGTTATGTAGCTGAGGGTGGCTTTGAACTTGAGGTCTTTCTGCATCCACCTCCTGAGTGCTAAGATTGCAGGCATCCAGCATCATACCTGGCTTAGGAGGTGCTGCGGATGAGACTCCATGTGTGTCAGGTGGCAGGTTTGGTAGCAAGTGCCTTATTCTGTCTTTGTCTTTAATCTCTTTTTTGATAAACCGTCTTTCAATTAACCTGAAAATCTATGAATAGGCTAGGGTGGTTGGCCAAAGAGCCCCAGGAATCTATTTGTTTCTGCCTCCTGAGTTACAAGTATGTCTTTTTTAAAAATATAGGTTTTGGGGATCCAACTTTATTTCCCATGCTTGCAAAGTAAGCTCTCTACTGACTGAGCTAACTCTCTAGCTCCAAAAAATCCTCCTGACACAGGAGAGGGCAGAGGAAGAGCCCCAGACACCAGAGTTCTCTGGAAGGCTTCCTGGAGCCATGAGCCACTGGAGAGGAGCTGCCAGCAGGGGGCACTGTCACCCTGTCCATGCACAGCTTCATGATCTCAGAAAACAACTGGAGCTGCCAGTGAAATCTGCTCCTACAGCAGGCGAGGAGCTTTCATGGCTTCCACAGCTACTGACAGAGAGTGTTGGCCACACCCCAATAATGTAGGGCCAGAAGCAGGGATGCCAGGGTCTGCCACCTTGAGGCAGAAAGAGGGTGTAAAGTTCAGGCCCCTTTGAATATGACTTTACACACATACACACACACAGTTTTCTCCCAGGTCTTACATGTTTTCATTATTGTGGTTGTCATACACAAGTCTTGGTTTTTAAAAAATCGCTTTTGACTATCAATATATATCAATATCTATATATCTATATCTATATATCTATATAGTGTGTGTGTGTGTGTGTGTGTGTGTGTGTGAGAGAGAGAGAGAGAGAGAGAGAGAGAGAGAGAGAGAGAGAGAGAGAGAGAGAGAGATAACTAATATTCTGACACATTCCTACGAGTTCTCATGATTAGTGTCTTTTCTTGAGATGGGTTTCATGTATTCCAGGCTAGTCTCAAATTCATATAGTCAAGGATAGCCATGAACCAATGGCCTATCTCTACTTCCAGAGTGCTGGGATTTGCATCACCATGCATGGTGCTGAGAATCAAACTCAGGTCTCTGTGCTGCTAGACAACCACCCTGCCAACTGAGCCACATCCTCAGCCTAATTACCTCTTCAATACCATTTAGTACCTAAACAACATTCATGGTTTCCTAAGTAATTGCTATCCAACATTCCCACTATTTCTATTTTTAAAACTACTTACAACATATGCATGTTCTTATGTATATGTTCAGACGTCCACTACGTAAGCCTGCATGTTATACTTCTAGCACAGATTCCAGTGTTTGCAGTTACTGGGTCAAAAGAGCCCTGTCACCAAGAGTATATGCTTCTATCAATTTTATCACAACTCAAGAACACTAGTCTTCACTGCTATAGGATTAGTGTAACTGTTATAAAAGACCCACGTGTGTGCATGGAGGCCAGAGGAAGATGTCAGGTGTCCTGGTCTACCACTCTCTGTCTTGTTCTTTTTTAAATTTTCATTTTTAGTTGTGTTTGTTTTGTGTGTGTTGTGTGTGTATGTGAATGCAATACCCCCAGAGGCCAGAAGAGGGTGATGGATCCTCTGAAGCTGAAGTCACTTGTGATTGTCAGCTGCCCAGTGTAGGAACCCCGGTCTTCTGAAAGAGTGACCCACATACTTAACGGCCTAGCCACCCTTCCAGCTTTCTGCTTCACTGTCTTGAGCCAGGCTCTCACTGAACCTGGAGCTCCACTGGCAGCCAACAAGCCTCAGTGATCCTTCTGATTCTGCTTCTCTCATCACTCACGGGGCTACGTGCACAAATGTAGCTGTGCTCAGCTTTAGATATGGGTGGTAGGGATCCATCCTCAGGTCCTCATCCTTCTGCACGAGCCATCTTCTCTGGTTTCTGCACCCCCTAGCTCTCACTTGAATGTGCATTTCTCAGGCATCCTCCCCTCCTAGAGGATTGTGTGGGTGCTTTACTCTTTGCTGCTGCCAAGGTACTTTCCAGCCAGTGGCTGGAGGGTTAATGACCTAGAAGCTTCAAGTGGACTGAGAAGCTCTGGACAGGAAAGACCACTTGACTGATGACACTTGTGGGCCTTCAGGTTTCAGGACACTTCTGATAAGAGGATCAACATGCCCATTGACAGTAGCTGCCACCTTAAGACTGCATGGGAACTGACCTGCAGGTAGAATCTTCCCAAAGTCCCCTTTCTCTCCTGCAAAGTCTCAATGGCCCGTGCCATGCACACTCCCCACTTCCTCAGGGACGGTGGCCCTCCAGTCATTCTGATTAAAGTTACAATTCTGCTTCTGAAGATGCTGGCCGGCTTTATTTCCACATCACCCCCACCAATCCCAATCTAACAATGGCAACCTAAAGAATTGCCAGGGGTGGTAGTAAACACCGTTAACCTCAATAGTTGGAGGATCATCCCTTTTAATTCAAGGCCAGCCCGAGGTACAAATCGAGACCTCATCCAACCCAAATCACCAGGACAGCCTTTGGAAGGATCTGAGGTAGAGCTGCATGACACAGCAGTGAGTGTGATGAGAAGGATGGTCTCAAGGATTTCTGAAGATGGCCCAAGTCCTGAGCACCCTGTTATGTACACCCTTCAACAGCCCCCAAATCTAGGGAGCCAATCTTCTAAAGCCCATTGCATCACTTCTCCAGGATGCCCATGCTACAAAAAGGCTTCTGTACAAAAGCCCAGCTTCAGACATGGCTGGGAGGCCCTGAGAAGTGGACAATGGAGAAGAAACAGGAGGGCCCGATAGAATCAGGCACGGGCAGCCATGCCATATATCCATACCTCTCAGAGCTGCTTGTAGCACAAACAATAAAAACCCGGAGACAGATATTGGGGTTCAACCTGGAGATCAGAAGAGCAAAGGAGCCAATCACTAGAGAGACCTTTCACCTCTACCAAATCTTCAGACTGAAGAGGCGAGATCCAGTCTCCACAAGTTCCTGTCTCTTCCCCTTTATATTCCTCTCTCTGCCTGGCCATATCAGTTCTGTCTCCACCACACTAGTGATTAAAGGTGTGTGATCCCAAGCGCTGGAACTGGGATCACCTGTGTGAGCTCTGTTTCTCTTTTAGACAGATACAATCTTGTGTAGCCCAAGGTGGCCTTAAACTCACAGAGATCTGTCCACTTCTGTCTCCCAGGTCCTGGGATTAAAGGTGTGTGCCACCACTCCCTGGCCTTTATGACTGACTAGTGTGGCTGCTTTGCCCTCTCATCTTCAGGCAAGCTTTATTTATTAAAACACAAATAATATAGCACTATCTGTTCCCTGTATTCTAGCTCTGACTGTATATATCTGACTGAAAGAGAGGCAACACACACACACACACACACACACACAGAACTAAGACTCTGGGGCAAGGAGCCTTGTAAAACATGTGGGACATAGAAGCAGGAGAGAGAAAAAGGATCTGTCTCAGGCACTAGCTCTCCCCTACACTGGGGCTACCTTCCTGTATTGATATTTTCTGCTGTACAAAAAGACATGGAAGGCTGGATTTCTAAAAAAGTTTTCATTTAGCTCATCATTCTGGAGGTTCAGGAAGACATCACGTGCTTCTGCTCATCTCTGGTGGAACCTCATGGAAGGTGTCTTGAAAGGTACAACAGGAAGCCAGGGGAAGGGGGGAGGACTAGTCTTGCCTTTTGAGACAGGGTCGCAGCCTAGCCCAGTCTGGTCTGGAACTCATCACTATGTAACCCAAGCTGGCCTCTAACCCCTCTGCTTCAATCTGCTATGGGTTGGGGACCATGCCCAGGGTCTTACTATCCTAAAACAGGGTTTTACCATGTAGCAAAGCCTGGCCTCAAACTAGTAATCCTTCTTCCCAGACCTCCCAAATGCTGGGATCACAGGTGCGCAGCTCCACTCTCTGCACGGGTCTGGTTCTTATTTCAACAACCTGTGCCAGGTGTGTGGTGGGGCATCTGCAGTGCCAGCTACTCACGGCAGCTGAGGTGGCAAGACCACTTGAACCCCTGAGATTAAGACCACCCTGGGCAACACTGAAACCTCATCTCAAATCCTAAAACAAACCAAAGCCATAGTTACTTGGGTCCTCCAGAGCTCGCTGTGCAAGACCAGGTACAAATTCTTCCTGAAGATAATGGAGGGGAGCCTTCTTCTATGGCTCCTGCCTTGAGTTCCTGCTCTGAATTCCCTCAAAGATGGATGACTTGGAAGTGTGAGCCAAATAAACTCTCCTGGAGTTGCTCTTGATCAGAGTGTCTTTCCCACATCGACAGAAAAGGAAACTAGGGCACCATCCATTTATCAGGCCCGTGTTGGATGCCGTCCTAGGTGCTAGGGACCTGTAAGATGTGAAGTCCCTGTCCTGGGCAGCTCAGCCTGCCATGCCCAGGGGAAAGACCTGCGGGTGGCAGCACACTGAGCCCTCGATCACATACAAAGACTGAGCAGAAGCTAGTGGTATCCCACCCACGCTGTCACTCCAGTCTGGCCTGGTTCACCCTCCTTTTAGGTGTTCTGCAAGGAACACAACTTGCTGCAGTGCCCTTCCCTCAGTGGCTTAATCCCTTTCCCCAGAGTTATACTGGTCCTAGGCTGAGTGTCTTCAAGAATGCCCCAGGGAAGATGCGATTTCCAATGAGAAGGTAACATAGATGGGCAACTCAGGCCTGGCTCCCTGACTGCAGCTCTCACCCCGCCCTGCTGGGGTCTCCTGTCCAAGGATTAAATGCAAGGTTTCAGATAGAGTGAGGTGGTTCTCCACTGTGGGAGACAGTTGGTAGGCCAGAAGCATGTCTGGCGGTGACTCATGGGCGACTTCCACAGCCCACTGGAATTCAGAGACCAAGAAGGATGAGCACCCTGTATTTCTGCTGCTCTCTTCCAGCCCCTCAGGCTCACAAACTCAGAGACCAAGAAGGATGAGCACCCCGTTTATTTACACTGCTCTCCACAAGCCCCCAGGCTCACAATCTCATGCAGCCCTACGATCAACCCTTCCCACTTCCCAGTTGACGTAAACACGACTCAGATTCATTTAGGAACTCACCTCACAGATACCATGGTCAATCATGGTGAGGACAGAAATGAGCTATTTAACTCCAAAGATGGTCACTGTTCTGACCTTGGGCTGTGGATGCGACCATATCAAGAGATTTCCCCAGAATTCATCACAGGGTGGTGCCTATGTGAACCAGAAGTGCCCTGTTGACTGGCTTCTCAGGAGCGCCCTGGGTGGAGTGTCGCCCTCCACATCTGCAGTAGAGAGTCCCGGCGGGTGGTGTAGGGTAAGTGCTTAATGCGGAACCAGTGTCTGGGAAGGATGTTTCCACTTGGTGTGTACAGCTTCTCCCCTTGTCTGCCCAAAAGACTTCGGAGGGCCAGGTTGCCTGACAGGATCTTCTCATAGAATTCCACTCCACCCTGGGCATAGGCTGCAGACAGAGAGGCTGTGCGGCGGTCCAGCCAGCCTTCCAGGGTGACAGTGAGAGAGTCCTTGGAAAAGGTGTAGGCCACAAAGCTTGCCACTATTGCCACCAAGTTGAAGGCAGCTCGAAGGCTCATGGGGCCGCCATAGAGCCCCAGGGCATGCTTGGCACCCACACTTAGTACCCAGGTTCCTGCGAGGCAAGCCGGGGCTGGCAGGCTCTGTAGGACAGCTGCATTACTCTCCAGGTATACCACCTCTTTGGCTAGGGCAAACTTCTGAGCATTATGAGACAGGGTCAGGGCGTCTCTCAGTCTGGTGCCTGCTGGGCTCTGCCAATTCACTCTTTGCCCATGTATGACCACAGTATAGTCGATGGCGGTCACAAAGCCATCCAGGAAGATGGCAGGGATTCCCACCACGGCCCCAGTAGGAAATCTTGGGAAGCCAGCACTCACAGGCTGGAAAGTGAAGGCAGTGAAAGGCTTGTAGCAGTGACCTGAGGGGACACCCATGTCCTGCAGCACCTCTTGGAAGAGGCTCTGGAGCTGAGAGGAAAGAGGAGCCGGCTGGCCCTGGGGCCAGTACTGGTAGAGCCACTGGACTATGGGATCTGAGAAGAGGTGAAATGAGATTTGAACCCCAAACAGGCCCACACAGGAACCCACCAACAGGCCTGACCTGTGTCTCTGTATAAAGGCTGCGGCCCTCCACAGAACACCAGCCATGAGTACTGCCTCTGCAGATAATTTGGCCAAGAATAAAAGTCAGGTCACAGACTGAACAGCCTCTGGGGCCACAGCACCTGGGGGCTTTTCGGCATCAGTTCTCCATCTGCCAGGCAGGTGTGTGACAGCGGCCTCGGTGGCTGTGGCAATAAACAGAAAACAAACATTTCAGGTCTCGCAGTGTCGGGACCATCCTTCTGGCAAAGGCTGTATTAGTTTTATGGCCAAGGCCGGACACAGCACTAACTACTCCACAGCCTCACTATACACGGCACTCAGCCCACGGTGCATTACTAACTATGTATAATTCACGAGTTCTTACTATCTGCTAGATACAGTTCTGAGAGCACACCATACACAGCATATGTGGCTGCAAGGCTTTAGGTCCAGGATCCCTGCAGATGTCAAAATCCAAAAGGCATCAGCTGCTTTATATAAATAGCACAGTATCTGCATACAGTCTGCACACATCTCTCATATACTTTAGATTATCACGATACTACTTATAATACCAAATACAACATACTACTACATACAGAGTTAGACTCTGAAGTAAATGTCCACAAGCTCAGTGGGCACAATCTGCCTTGTATATTTTTAATTCTTGGCTGACTGAATATGCATACATGGACACGGAAGGCTAACTGTACTAGGAAATACCTGTAATACTAATAAATAAGGAAAATTTAAAAATTATACATGAACACATACTACATATGCATACATACCTTTAGGGAATTAGCTTCAAGGCCCCCAGACTCCAAGATCTTCAGATGCTCATCTCTCACAAAAACAGTTTAGTATTTGTAAATTACATATATACATAACATACATACATATATATATACATGTATGTATGTATGTATATTTAGTTTTTTGAAACAGGGTTTCTCTGTAGCTTTGGAGTCTGTCCTGGAACTCTCTCTGTAGCTCAGGCTGGCCTCAAAATCACAGAGATCTATCCTCCTGTCTCTGCCTTCCAAGTGCTGGGATTAACAGGCAGGCCATTACCTATAATCTGTCACCTCTAGATTACTTACAGTACCTATTACAACGCAAATGCTACATGGGTTGCTGTGCCGCTGCATTGCTTAGGGAATGAAGCCATGCTCAGCACAGATGGAAACTTCCCCCAGACACGTTTAATTTGCAGCTGATGGACTCGATACAAAGAAAAAACGCTCACAGCACCGGAACCAATACCACAACGGTTGATTTCCAGCTGTGAAAATAAGTGTAGTTGGGACAGATTTATTGTCTTGGACGTTCAGCATCTCGAAATAAAGGAAAACAAACTGTCAGTCAGGACATGCATCGTGTAGTACTTTGTGTGGCATGTTAGCCACTGATAGTACAGGCTCAATGTTTGATCACAGGCTGCTTGGGAACCACAGCAAGTGTTTCACTTCAAAAAAAAAAAAAAAAGCAGTATTTTTGCATGTACACGAAGAGACCAAAACGGCCCATCAGGCCCATCAACCTGACTTATTATCATACATAGTCAATACTGTTTTTCTTTTATCTTTCTTTTTTTTTTTTTTTTGAGACAGGGTCTCACAGGCGCACTTTTGAACATTCTGGGCACTTTATTTCATCTGTGACTATACTATGCCACTAATTATCATTCTATTTCTCTTTGGATAAAACGTCATTGTATTCCTATCTACACAGAGCATTTGGTAAGCAATGTACTGCTGCAAACAGAAGGCGGGGTTCTGAGTCACTTCATTTAAGTCATTCTTTCCCAGAGGAAACTGAGGCTAGTTAAGGCGGGGTCCTGCAGTGAGCGCCAAAGAACTCTCCGGGGTCAGCCTGTGAGCTCCGCGGCTGGCCTAGCCGCGGATGTAGGATTCTGGCTTTAGAAGGGTCCCCCACACCCCTCTGCCCTGACCAACAAGGCTTCCTACAGCCAGAACCCGACAGCACCCGGAAGCTGAGTGTCTCAGGAGAACGTACCTGCTCATTGCTACCCGTGAGCGCTCACGTCCGCAGAACCCTTGGAAACCGAGACTCGCGAGTCGGACCCAGCAGGCGCAAAGCACGCTGGTCTATGGCCTTCGGAGGCGGGGCGTTGTGGCCGGGGCGGGGCTTGGTGGGCGGGGCTTAGAGTCACGTTTGTGCTCTGGTCCTGGTGGAGCCTTTCTGAGCTAGGGTTGTATTCTCGCGGCGGCGGCGGAGGAGCTGCCCAGCGACTTTGTCATCCCGTTCACGTGTGGCGGACCTATCGGAGCTAAGATAGAGATGGTCTAGTCATCTAGTCCTGATTTCTCTGTCAGAGCAGAGTAAGTATTTGTGCAGTATGCTGGAAGAAGAGCCAAGCTTAGTGAGAAAAGCAAGGCCCTGCATTCCAAAAGTCAAGTGACCTTGTAAAGCTTGCAAGAAGTGGGGTATTGACGAGATTAGAGTTAAGCAAGACCTACATACTGGAAGGCACACCCAGCAGACTGTGGATGCGTGGATAGTACGCGTGCATCCGTCCATTCGTGTAAAGACCAGAGGTCAACCTGGGATGATCCCCAGGAACCAGTCACCCAGTGTTTGGAGATGGGGTCTCTCACAGTCACCTGGGGTTCAGTTGATAAACTAGCCTGCCTGGTCAGTAGACCCCAGGAGTCTGCCTGCTTCTGCCTCCCTGTGCTGGGATTACAAGCATGCACCAAAACACCCAGCTTCTTATGCAGATGCTGGGTTGGGTCCAGGCCCTCATGCTTTTGTAGTAAGCACTTTACCAATTGAGCCATCTCATTAATAGTTTGATGAGTTATCTAAAAACAATCCTGAGGATGCTTTGGGGTGTGAAAATAATACTCAGTATTACTAGAGTTTTAATTACTATTCTGTAGGTTAGAGTAATATGTTTAACTATCTCATATCTTTTAAGCCAAAAAGTCTGTTTATAAATATTACCTTAACACATCCAGGATTTTTTTGTATTAAGATGTTCTGTTTGGTTTATGGCCAACTTTCAGTTAGCCCACAAGCCTTACAGAATATCTTCCTTATTTATAGCTCATAATTTTCATCTTTAATTGATCAAATTCCCTGAGACATCTCAAACCACACTTGGATTGAACTGAGTTGCTTCTGTTTTGTTTGTTTTGATTTTTTTTTTGAGACAGGGTTTCTCTGTGTAGTCTTGGCTGTCCTGGAACTCACTCTGTAGAGCAGGCTGGCTCAAACTCAGAGATTCACCTGCCTCTGTCTCCTGAGTACTGGGATTAAAGGCTTCTGCCACCATGCCCAGCAAGATAAGGATTTTTATGGATCAGGAGTAGGGGGTTTCCGATTGGGGTATTTGGCAGGCAAATCAGTGAGGTGACAGAATCAGAACATAAGCATAACAAGTTGGCCATAACAACCTGAAACAAAGACATGGTTACAAGATGGTCATAAGGTAGTCATAACAAGGTAGTCATAATAGTCCTTTGAAACAGAGGCACGGTTTCCGTTTCCTGGAACAGGCAGTACAGGACCATTTGTAGTTAAGGTTATAGGTGGGGCATAGCCCTAACTTTGAGAAATAGATTTAATCATAAGCAGGAATCAGCCTAGTTTGTTTTTACTATAGGATAGCTTTCAAGCCTAAGATGGAGACAGGCTGGTCCATCACTCTGTGTAAAGTGTACAATGTTGTTACTGGGGGTAGGTGCCTCTGACTACTTTCTATATGCATCTCAAGGTTTGGTTTTTAAAATTTTTTATGTGTGTGGTGTGCACACATGTATGTGCATGTATATGTGTATAGATGTGCATGTGTATATGTGTATGTGTGCATGCACACGTGTCGAGGATTAAGGCTGATGTCATATGTCTTTCTCAGTCACTCCGTACATTATTTACTGAGGCAAGGTCTGTCACTGAGTCTAGAGTTTACCAGTCGGGTACTCTAGCAAGCCAGTTCATTTAGAAAAGCCTTGTATGTACCTGTCATGGGATGGGTTACAGGCAGGCTGCCATGCCCACCAGGCTTTGACATGGGTTCTGGTTCTCACATTTGGAGAACTAGTGCTCTTCCTGCCAAGCTGTCTCCAAAGCTCTAAGGTTTTGTTTCTACCTCATTTCCTCCAAAGTCTTTTCACAAATGGTTTTTAACTACCTACTGAATATTTCAAGGAAGCAAACCAATTTCAGAGACTATCGTCAGACAGACCTCTTGGTCCACACCTTGGTCAAGCCCAAGGTACAATGAATCCCTTTAAAATTAAGCTCTTTCTTAGACAGAGGGAGTAGTTGTCCTGGCTGTGCCCAGGGCAGCTCATGGCTGGGCATACTCCATCTCCACCCTGGCCTGTTTCTTGCTCTGTTTGTTTGTGTGTTCGTCTGTATGGAGATCAGAGTCAGAAGTCAACTTCAGGTGTAGTTCTTCAGTGTTAAGTCCAAAGCCCTTTCCCATACCCATGTCCATATGCAACATTGTCCTAAACACAAGGACTGTGACATAGTAAACGTAGTTATATATGTGACATAGTATTCCCATTGGCACAGTGGCTGTACCTGAATCTACTGCCATTCAGCCACAAATTTCTGCTCCACAGTTACTGCCGGCTTCTCCGGCAGCGACCTAGTGGGACTTTTATGTCCTGCCATGTCCACTTCCTGTCACTGCCATCAAAAGCAGTTTTTACCAAATCTCTTTTGTTGTGTTTATCAGTAGGACTTGGGAGTCAGAGGCTGGCGTGAAAACCTGCTAGCTCAGAGAGGTTGAGGAGCAACCAGCTGGCCTTTCCTCTTTGCTGGCATCTCAGAAAGAGAGCATCCTTCTGCTCTGCCTAATCAGAAAAAGACCACCACACTCAAAGCCCCACCCTACTACTTCCTGTTCATCTCTCTGTGTGTCTTCCAGACTTCCTCTGACTCTCTATGATTACTTTCTGTCAATCTCCTGCTCTGTTCCACCTCCTGACCCAAAGTTGTAAACAGAGACTGTTTCTGCTTCCCGGCTGCCCAGACCCGAATAATCACACAAACACTATATTAATAACAGCATTGTTTGATCAATAGCTTAGGCATGTTTATAGATAGCTCTTACATCTTAAATTAACCCATTTCTATTCATTTATGTTTCACCACAAGGCTGTCACCTACCAGTAACATTCTGGCATCTGTCTCCTTTGAAAGGCTGTTTCACCTATCTTGGTAGTTTGCCCGTCATTTTCTTCTGTATCATGCAGAATGTCTGATTCACAGAATTTCTTCTGTGAAGCAGGAACCCTGAAGGACCATCCCATCTTTTGGAATGTTCAGCAGTCATTTTGGATTTCCTGCCTGACTTTGCTCTGTTAAGCCATTGGCTGAAACAGCTTCTTTATTAACCAATAGTAATATAACATATTCACAGCATATAGACAGGAATCCCTTATCATCTCCCCTTTTCTGTCTAAATAAAAAGGAAGGTTTTAATTTTAACATAGTAAAATTACATAAAAACAAAACAGGTATCAAGCAATAATTACATTAGTATTTATATCTACTTTACCTTTTATCATAACTAAGGAAAACTATAATTATAACTACCTCTTCTTCAACTCCCATCAAAGACCCCAGAAGGATATAATATTGCCTAAGTAAACAGGAAGTGCATTGTAAGCAACTTTCAAAACTCTAGAATTGACAGAGACATCCGCTGCCTGGATAGTCACCCAAAGTTCTTCCGTAACATTAGGGCATCCATCTTCAACCTATCGGTCCATAGTATTTAGAAGACATTTCCATGAAGCAGGAAATTTGAAAGGCTGTTTCACCTATCTTGGTAGTTTTTCAGTCACTTTCTTCTGTATCCTGCAGAATGTCTGGCAGATTCTTCTGTGAATCAGGAACTTTGAAGGACCATCCCATCTTTCGGAATGTTCAGCAGTCATTTTTCTCTGGGTCCTTCATGTCCAGTTTATACAGCATTCCATCAAGCAGTCCAGGCAAGAGCAGTTTCTTGCCCAAATGGCTAGCCTTGTCACATTGAAGACAGATTTCATAATGAGTTTCTTCAATGCCCATCAGCCTCTCTGAAGTAATTGGTGCTGCTAGAAGCAGACATGTCTCACCGTTGAGAAAAGTCTACGTTTTTAAAACATTTTAAATATCATGTTCTGTAGGTCTCTAAAAGAGTTGACAAATACCTATCCATCTGAAATATATCTCTGTACATCTAGGAAACCTAACTAATATGACTACAGTTTGCCTATTATAGATAGATGGCTAGTAGTCCATAATTTTAATTATATATTACATTTTTAAATGAGCTGCACAAACATAATACCTTAACCAAGAGAAGAAATATACATATAACAAAACTGACCTGAAAGTTCAATCAATAAACCAATATCCATACCAATGCAAAGTATTCTTTCTATAACATATCCCTTTAAATGAAAATAAACATTTATAAACAATATTTGGGAATATGGGTGCAGTTCTGTCCATACTGCTTCCTGCTGACTGGGAGCACTGTTAATCAGGTCTTTCATGGGATATCCTGTGTGGTAGGTCCATCTCAGCCAGCAGTCCTGAAGCTGTCATGGATGTTGGACCATTTGGGACATTGCTCCATGGGGTCTTGTTTCATCAAACCATATTAGCTGATAAGAAATCTACAGCTTTCTATGCTCTGTGAAAACAAAAGCAGAACCTTTTTTCCAAAGCAAGATAACCTTAGACTCAAATGATACCTTTATGTTGGTTTAACTTAGTAGCCCCCAGAATAAAATATCTTTCTTAAATCAAAAAAATTTTAAAAAAAGACAATGATATACATAATTCAGACTCTCTGTGTATATTCCATCTTTATGTGG
Source organism: Dicrostonyx torquatus (assembly GCA_028555095.1). NCBI lineage: Eukaryota > Metazoa > Chordata > Mammalia > Rodentia > Cricetidae > Dicrostonyx > Dicrostonyx torquatus. The sequence continues at coordinate 217,486 of JAQHUG010000748.1, read as the reverse complement.
CTTATTTTTCTTTACTCCTTTAATCTATGACTTCTGTACTCTTTTATATCACTGTTATTATCTCTTTAAAGACTTTATTTTTAAAACCTATTTCTTTTTATGACTGTCTATACGTTTTTTTCCTCTCTCCCAAGCCTACATATATTTATCCAATACTATGACAGATTGATACACACTCTGTCTTTATTGTGTATCTGTAATCCTTTGCTTCTTAAAATGCTAAGCAGCATGGCTAAGACTAAGGCTGCTTTGCCTTTTGGGCCCACCCAGTCCAACATGGCAGAGGTGTGTTGACTGCCTTCTCTGTGCCATCTCTGTGAGCCATGCTCACTGCCCCAGCTCCATGGACACAGCAGGTCTGTGTTACCATCAAGCGATTTGTAACATGCTGCTCACAGACCCCATTTAACTGCTCCATAGCCACACCTCCCAGCAGAGACAGAACCATTTGTTCCACCAGCACAAGCCAGGAAGTCAGTTTTTAAAGAAGCCATGCATGCCTCTGCATGCCACCAGAGAACAGAGCCTACCAAGAAGCTCCAATTGACTCCCATTTTTGTGGGTCTATAAGTCCATTTTTTTTGAGACAGGGTTTCTCTGTAGCTTTGGAGCCTGTCCTGGAGCTAGCTCTTGTAGACCAGGCTGATCTCGAATTCTCAGAGATCCACCTGCCTTTGCCTCCTGAGTGCTGGGATTAAAGGCGTGCGCCACCACCGCCCGACCTATAAGTCCATTTTTTAAAGCTTCCTTAGGCTTTATATGGAAATTCTTTCCCCATGTTGGTAACATTTTGTAAATGGAGACTGTTCGTTCATTTCCCGGCCACCCAGACCCGAATGATCACATAAAAACTATATTAATTACAATACAGTTTGGCCAATAGCTTAGGTGTATTTCTAGCTAGCTCTTACATCTTAAAGTAACCCATTTCTATTCATTTATGTATTGCCACAAGGATGTGGCCTACTGGTGATATTCTGGTGTCTGTCTCCTTCAGCAGCTACATGACATCTCCTTGACCCTGCCTAATCTTTCCCTATATTGCTGTTTGAATTTCCTGCCTGGATTTACACTGCTAAGTCATTCACTGAAACAGCTTCTTTATTAGCCATATATTATATTACCATAGTCACAGCATACAGAGGGGAATCCTACATCACAGGTTGATTTTATTTAATTAATGCAAAGGCAAACTTGGGGTTCACAGTGTGATAGAATATTCCACAACAGTAAACAGAGGAACTGTTATCAGGTAAACAAACTTTAAGACAGGTTTCTGTTTAAAAGAAAGGCAGGTCTCCTACGGTGGGTTTCTGTTTTCCATGAACAACCTTCATCCTCCAGAAACTGTTACTAGGAGCCCACCCGGAGACCACTCAGACACAGTTTATAGCACCTGAAAGTCTTTGTACAGCTGGCTGGTACTACACGCAGGTGTTACAGGACCCAAGTGTAGTGTTGAGTGTTTAGGGTAAGGGGTTTTTAAAGCAAAAACCATATCCTGGTGTCTCACTTGGCAGCTGCAGGGGGAGGTTTGCACAAGTTCACAGTTTAACAGGAGCGAAGATAAGTAGCTGGGGCATCTTGTTCGTGGGTTCCTAGAATAGAGTTGGGTAATCTTTCATGGGATTCTCCATCAAGGTGACCGAATTTTAGTTAAACCTGAAATGACTTCAGCAAGAATATAGGATGGAGGAATCTCTGAACTATCTTCCCTGTCACAGAACCTCCCTTGACCTTCCCCCAGAGGTCAACTACTTTGGACAAGGACACTTAGTTCCTGTTAAGTTTCAAACCCAGGACAAATGGCTGAGGGGCCTATGTAACATATCAAAGGACCTGACTGCCAGATTCTCCCAGCATCCCTCGGTCCCAGTCTGTTACTGGGTGTGGCTGGCATATTCTGCCCTCTACCCTGAACTCTCCAGCCCAGGGGCTGGGCTGCCCTTCCCCCAGAAGCTCTTCCCTATATAATCCAGACATTTTGGTTACTGCCCTTCTTGTGTCTTTGGCCTCCTGGCTACTGCCAACATGTCCCAGCTCAGTCTGATCATGTCCAGTCTGCACTCTCTCAAATGTCTCTGCCTCTGGCCATTCTCTCCCACACATCTACAATAAACTTTCACCTCCACAAGACCTAGGAGCTGTCATGTCCTTTCCTTTCCTTTTTAATTTTTAAAATTCAGTTCCCACCCTTATCAGCTGAGCTCCCTAACCTGCTGATTATCTTACAGAATCTGTTTGCTTTTCTGGCATTTTATTCTTCCTCTACCCCCCAACAGATGGCTGCTAGGTTTCCATCACCCAGCACTTTGGCAAAATGTCTAGCCACCCCAAACCCTAGCACTTCCGGGTTCCAGGGCCACGCATGTGCCATCAAGTGCTCAGGCAATTTACACAGCCACCCGGGGCCCTCAGGCTTTACATGATGTATGTGCAGCATTATCACGTGATCTACACATGATGCAGCTACAGCTATGTAAGCCCCTGTGCCTCCCTCTGTCCTCCCTCTCTCTTCTCTCCCCCATCTCTCTCCTTTCTCTTTTCCCTCTCTCTCTGTCTCTCCCTGCACCAACTTCCTCAGGCCTGCACACCTGTCTATCTCTCTCTTAATAAACTCTTAAAGTGGGTTTTGTTGTGTTTCATGATATGTTCTTGTTCGTGCCTGGTAATTTCATTGGTGCCGAGACTCCTGGCCCCTGCTTCTGGGACAGGACCCTGGACTGGGTTTCTCCACAACAACATGGATTCCACCTGCCTGGCTGCCAACTTCTGTGCACACCAGCAGCTTCTATCCATGAGCTTTTCCCTCCTAGTCAGCTTAACCATTTCTCTGAACCTGAGGATCGGACTGTTGAGCTCCTGGCAACCCTCTGGTGTTCCTAGAAATGGGGGGAGGGGGAAATGCCCCCAACCATGGCCTTCAAGGCCACCATTGAGCCCTTCGCTGACATTCACCCCTGGTTGTTCCCCATGGCTGAAAACTGAGATTTGGCACTGCCATTGCCACTGTTCTGACTTTTGGACCACTTGGAAATCATCCTATTGTCACTGTTCAGACTTTTTGCCCTCTTGGGCCGCTTGGAGTGGTCCTTTTTGGATCCCAGTTCCTGCACCGATGGGTCTTGAACTGGCTTGGCCTAGCTCTCAACCCTTGCACTATTCTGGAGACATCCGATTGGTTGCCTTTGGGTTTTTGCCTTTTTCACATTTTTAGCCATGGGAACCCCCTCCCCTCCCCCAGCTATCAGTCCAACCTCCTCCTAATGCCTTACTTACAGATTCCCACACTTGTCTGCCTTTGTTCTAAAAAATGGCCTAAGTACTCTTTAAATAATAACCTAAAGTGGCCACCAAACGGTACCTTAGATCCCAATATTCTGCGGGAGCTTTCTAACTACCATCAGCTCACAGGCAGATGGAAAGTGTCCTTATATCCAGGCCTTTTTCTATCTAAGTTCTAAGCCCTCATCCTTACAAGCCATTACCTGCTCACATGTTCCTGGCTATGCCATCTCAGCCAGAGGAACACCCCACTTCTGCTCTGGACCCTGCTGATGAACCTCCATCTTTCCAACCTCAGTAGACAGCTACTTCTACCTCTCCAGTTCTCTCTCTCCCGCACCAGCTGCTCTGTCAGCCCCTCCAGGCCCCGCCTTCTCTCCAGTGCCATGCTGCGGCAGCGCCCAACTCTAACACCCACTTTTACCCCTCCTCTCACGTGCTTGCGTGCTGCTAAGAAACCCAGCCGTGACCAAACCAAGCCGGCTGCAGTTCTCCCTTTGTGAGAGGTAGCCAGTGTGGATGGGCTGGTCAAGGCACACGCTCCTTTCTTGATCTCAGAACTCTCTCACATAGAACAAAAACTGGGTTCTTATACATTTAATTCTACCTCTTTCATAAAGCAATTCCAATACATTACCCAATCTTATAGTCCCACCTTTCATGATATTTTTATGATCCTATCTAATAACCTACTTTCTGTGGAGCGCAGGAGAGTTTTGGAGCAGGCCAGAGTACATGCGGATGAGGTTCACCAGCCTAATGCAGCTCATCCCTCCCCAACACAGCGCAGAGGTGTCCCCAAGTAAGATCCACACTGGGATTTAAACACCCCAAGTGGTATTTTAGCTAGAGACCAGTTTATAACTTGTCTTCTGGCGAGTCTCAAGCCAGTAAACTATGATAAACTCTTAGAGGTTATTCAGGTTACAAAGGAAAATCCATCTGCATTTTTAGAATGCCTCAGTAATGTTCTGATATAATATACTAAAGTAGATTATATCCAGAGACCCCAGAGGGCAGACAGTTCCTTATGACCCATTTTTTTTCCTCAGAGCTTCCCTGACATTAGGGCTAAATTAAGCATCTGGAGAAGGGCCGTTTGACCCCACAGGTCTAAGAGTTGGCTTTTAAAGTATACCATCCAAGAAATGATAAAATCCATAATCGCAAATGTCGAATGCTAACTAGCCATGGCCACCTGACCGGCCGAGGTGACTGATCGTCCTGTCCGTGCTGTCTGTGCCACTCCCTTGGCCCCTGGGGCTATGTTTCTAACAGGCCCATGTTTCAAATGTGGTAAAACTGGGCATTGGGCCCGGGCATGGCCTAATCCTCATATTGGTCCCAAGAGACTGTGTCCAAGGTGCCATAGGGAAGGGCACTGGGTCGATTGTCCTCATGTACATTGTAGCATGGAGACGTCAGACCCAGACAGTTCCCAAACTGACCTTCTAGGTCTGGCCATGGATGATTGAGGCTGCCCAGGCTCCTTGGACCCAACCACAACTGTCACCTGTAATGGGGAGCCATGGGTAAATACAGTATCAGGATGGTCCATCTCCTTTCTCTTGGACACCGGAGCCACATATTCGGTACTGAGGGAATTCTGGGGGCCTACCTCTCCTTCTAGTTTCCCTATTGTTGGGGTAGGGGGACAACCTTATCTACCTCATCAGACCTACCACTTAATTGTATTTTTAGGGGTATTTATTTCACTTATTCATTTTTAGTCATACCAACCTGACAGGTACCTCTTATGGGAACAGATTTTCTAGCTAAAGTGGGAGCTTCCATTTCGTTTGCCCCTTCCATTTGCGTCACCCCAGACTCGCAAATTGCTCCTCTCCTCCTCCTCCTAGCCCCTCAACACCCCAGTTCCAACGTGTCATTCATTTTCCAGCCTCTCAGGTAGACCTCCAAGTCTGGGACACCCAAAACCCCTCTGTTGCTAACACCATTCCCCCATTGTCATCTAATTACAGGTACCAAGCTCAGTACCCCCCTCTCTCTCTAGAGCCTTAGGGGACTTAAACCTATCATATCTGACCTTCTAAGAAAAAGCTACTTCGCCCCACCTCTTCTCCCTTTAACACCCCTATACTTGCTGTTAAAAAACCTAATGGAACCTATCGCCTGGTTCAAGCCCTCTGACTCATTAACTCTGCAGTGATCCCTCTATCCTGTAGTGCCTAACCCTTACACATTTCTTTCCACTATCCCCCCCGCCCCCAGGAACCTCCCACTTCCCAGTTCTAGATCTCAAGGATGCTTTTTTCTCCTCAATCTCAAGATATCTTTTCTTTCACCTGGACTGACCCTGACACTCACCTCTCCACACAACTCACCTGGACCGCCCTTCCCCAGGGATTCTGGGACAGCCCACACCTGTTTGGTCGGGCTTTAGCTTCTGATCTACTCTCATTGTCTCTCCCCAAGTTTAAACTCATACAGTATGTAGATGACTACTTTGCAGTCCATCTTTAGAGATAAGCCTAAATAATACCTCTGCTCTTTTAAATTTCTTGTCCAAGAGGGATATAATGCTCACCACCATACTCACATCGCCTATACCAAGAACTCCACATGCTCTCCTTTCTGATTCTCCCTTTTTTCTTCTTTCTCTGTATCTCCAATGTCATACTTAAATTTCCAGTTAACCATTCAGCTGTTGTTACAGGGACCATCCTTAGGCACAAAGCGGGAGCTGCAAAGACTGTCAGATGCCCAGGTGGTAAGAAACAGTAACAGTTTGGGGACATTCACACCCCCAGTCTCCAAAGGGAGACTCACAAAACAGATTTTAATAGAACAGGTTTATCATTTACTTCAGCAGTGCCTCCTGGATGTTAGGGTAATACCGTGATGCTAAAAGAAACAAGTGCCTTAAGGTTTGCTTCAGGTAAAATATTAAAAGGTCTAATAATTTCCCTTTCTCCCCCTCCCTCCTCTCTCACTATGCAACTATCCATAATTTTTAATCCAACACTATACCATTGTAATCATAAGCTTTTAATGTGTCTAAATTTATCTCTTTTTATACATTTAAACATTCTTATAAGCCAAATTGAACCCACCTGAACAGACCAGACAGTATCATTTAATTCTTCTCTGGTCTCAGGACCTCTGGGAAACTCCCTCCTCTACCTCGGGAACCCTGGGAAACCCCCATCCATCTTCCATCTTGGGACCCTCCTCCCTCAATCACCAGGATCTAAAATTTTTCTAAATATAATCTTCCCCAGTGCTGACTCTGTTGCATGTATGTTTTATGCAGTGGCATGCCTTTTATAGGGCCCACCAAAGCAACCACTTTGCCCAGTTCCTGTTCACGTGTGTGTGTGTGTGTGTGCATACATGTAACTTAAATACACCTATGTTTAGTGTTAAATGTTATAATTGTTCATTGTATCTTATTCCAGACTACAAAGCAGTCAGTCTCATGTTTTAAACTGGTGTGTACTTTTAAGTCTCTTATAAAAATACTTTATGTCTAATCCAACCCTGCTTTACCTGTTAAGTTGACAGCCAGTACAGTCAAGCTCAGACACAGCTCTCCAGGCAGATTCCATACTGTAGTTGTAACTCATCTATACCTGGTAAACTACTCAGAGAACTGGGGTATATGGCATTTAAACTGTTTAATTATTAAAGAACTTTTCATAACAAAAATAGACAGGTTCGCTCCTAGCAGTAGCACTCTACTTCCTCCAAAGAAGACAGAAGACAAATGGGCACAGAACAACATCTGCAATTTGTTCCAACTGCTGAGTGCTGACCACTGGGCAAAACTGCCTTTCATCTAAAACTGACGATCTCCAGATGTGGACAGAATCGCTGGAATTGACAGCCTAGATGCTTAGGTCAAGATAGGCTTGTCTTCCTACAGATTTCTTAGCTCACGGGATCTTTTGGAGCCTGGCAGATCCTGCGCTAAACAGCAAAATGCAAATACGACCCCCAGCAACCATGGAGGACCCTGAGGAGTAGCTGTAGGTGCCAACCAAGTGAGTTCTCTGTCATTTTTTAATCAATAACTCAAGTAAAATTTTATTCTTCTCAGAGATCTCTGATGCAGTTTGACACCTGAGAGGTTTTGTTAGTTTAAAAGGACAGCCTCCTTAAACAAATATCAGCAAAATTCAAATACAAGTTATTAAGGCATGTACCTGCAAGTTATAAAGGTGTGAGGACAAGTGCACATTATCAAATTGCTCTCTCACACTGCCTTTCATAATCTTAAAAATACTTTCATTATGCAAAAATATCTGTTACAGTCATTCTGACATAAATATGCTATTTATTTTTAAAATGCATATGTTTAAAACTTATGTTTTCATAAAACCAAAAATTCTTGTGAGTTCCAAGGAGCTGAATTGAAGGATCCACCTTAAACAGGTCAGATACACCCCTTTCAACTCCCTGGTCCTAAAATTTTTTTTCCTGAACTTAATTTTGTCCTCTGTTTTGCCGATATCTTAAACAGGTATAAGAGACACCAGACATTTCCATACCACAAACACTGGGCAGGAACAAAGAGACCAGCTACCCCAGGATGTGACCAGCACCCAGCTTTCTCAGGTTCTGCCTCCCAGACGATGCCCACAAATAAGCAGGAAGCACTCTTGAGAATTTGCCGCCCCAATTCCTTTAACCTGTTGTGCCTGACCACCCGCCTTTTTATTATAAAAAAAAAAAGAGATGGGAATGTAATGGTCTGCTCTGCCCTTTAAGTCCTGCCTACTCCCTCCCCTGTCCACTGCCGAGGCAGGCTGATCTTCCTTCTGCTTGCAGCCTGAGCCCATTCCTTTCCGTCTCTTTCCCAAAGAGGCAGCTTCTGTCTATCTCCTTTCTCCCCACTTCTCCCCTTCCCTCTTCTCTCTCTCTGTCTCTCTCTGCCTCCTTCTCTGCTCTTCTCTCTCCTCCCTTTCCCTTTCCCTTTACCCTTCATAACCCACTAAATAAATATCCACCCTCACTCTGCATGGTGTGCCTATCTGTCTAGATCTCTCACCTGCACGGCTTGTAGGACAGGTCTCTGTCTCTCACCTCCTGTGTGACTTCCTGCCTGGGACCTGGCTGCCTTCGTGGCCTGTTGTGGTCTCATGGCGCACTGCTTGCTGCCGCCATTTGGGAACCTGCAGCGTTTCTGCCACTGCACCCCTCAGGGAACCGCAGAGTTTTGTTTTTACCATTATACCCACCCCAACTAGTTGGACCCTCCTGCTCTTTCAAGAAGTTCAAAGCAGATCAGAGCATGTTTAGATAACTATTGTGTACCAATCAGCCACCAACCCTAAGTTGGTGAGGAAGTCCCTTCAAAGACTTTGGAAAAAAAAGACTCATATATGATGTGGTATGTGGGAGATCTACATGTGTGTTTCCAGGCCATGGACACATGTTTTTGGCTCCAGAATAATCTGTATTTTTGTAGGACCCAGCCCTGACAAGCTTAATAGAGGTCTGAGTCTCAGTAGTTTACCTTAAGGAATTACCTAATTCCAAGAAAGACCACAAACTAAGACCACTCAGGCATCACCCAGGGACAGACCATCCAAAGGTTCCAACCATTGTAAATAGGACCACCTACCTGCCAGCACACACACCCATCGCTTTTCTACAGGACAGCCCTAGACAAATGTCAGCCAATCAGGGGTCCTGAACCTTAGAAGTTCCTCAGCCCCATCTTTGCTACTATAAAAACCCAACCCTAACTGAGCTCAGGGCTCTCCAACCACTCTAATATGATGGACACATGGAGAGAGTCCAAGTTTGCAAACTTGTGTGAGAATAAAGGTTCTTTGCTTTTAGATACAGGACTCGGTCTCCTAGGTGATTTTGGGGTAACTCTGTGATCTGGGCATAACAGTTTTATTCCTTTGAGGAGAGAGCTGATTTTCTGTTGATAGTGGCCAAACCTGGTTCATTGATCCCCAAGTTCTGCAACGTTGTGTAGAAAATACTTCACCAACTAAAAGTCCTTGAGAGAGGAAGCAGCTATAACTAATCTGAAAGGAGAGAGGTTACTCTTGAGATCTTTTGTTCTATAGCTCCTGAGTGTAATGGTCTGTCCTGTCCCTTTAAGAGACAAGCCCCACCCACTCCCTCCCTAATCTGCTGAGGCAAACAAATCTTCCTTCTTCCAGCCTGAGCTGCTTCCTTTCCATCTCTCTCCCAAAGAGGTAGCTTCTCTTCTCCTCTCCTCTTCCTCCTCCTCTCTCTCTCTCTCTCTCTTCCTCTCTCTGCTCTTCCCCTTCTCCCTTTTCCCCTTTCCCTCCATAACCCACTAAATAAATGCCCACTTTCTCTGCATGATGTGCTTATCTGTCTCTGTCTCTCACCCGCCATGCAGGGACCTGCTGCCCCTCATGGCCCTCTGCCCATTGCTGCCCATTGCTGCCACTCAGAGAATGGTGCTGTCTTATTTTTACCATTACACCGAGTCTTAGGAAACTATAGGGTCCTGAATTCAACAGCGCACACTGATGATGTTTATTTCTTGAGGCCACAAGAGACAGCCAGGAAAGGGTTTTGAACTTTGCGGGGAGTCAATGAGTCTATCTAGGCTTTGGGGAAAGGGCATGGAGTGTTTCATGAGAAGGAAGCACTCTTGCTAATGTGTAACTAGATGATGGGGAGGTATGGAGGACAGATGCACTTCCTTAACATCTAGACCCTCTCATGCCTGAGTCTGGCAACCTGAGCTCTGTAAGCCTCCTGGATGCCTGTTGTTCTCTCTACAGACTCACAGGCTCTCTCTGTAGCAGCAGGGATCTGGAATCAACTATGAGGATGGCATGGGCGCAGGAGGCTCCAGATGGGCTTAACTTCATCAACATCTGGTCTGGAACTTAGCTTTTCCTCTCTAGAGTCCTGGTACTGGACACTGGCTGCCGAGTACAGATTCACAGACAGACTCTCCCCACTGTACAGGTCAGTGTGGCCTGATTAGCCCCTAGTTTAAATCTAACAGGAACAGCGTGATAATGTTAGTAAGCGTGAGAGCAAGAGAGCTGCCAGATCTCCAGAAGCAAGTATTGCACCCGAGATTCCCAGCCACTCAGTCATGATGCCAATCCTTGTTCTAGCCACTGTCCCCAAGAAACTGGTCGACTGATCCTGGAGGACCTCTGAACATCACAACTTTTTCCATTGTATGGATTTCAGGATAACACATGTGATGCTTCCCTACCTCTTTTCATCTACAGGAGATCTGAAGGAGGGGAAAAGCTCTTCAAACCATATGAAAGGTGATTTGGTTCACAGAGGAACTGAGGGTAGAACTTTCAAGTCAAGAAATGGGTTTCTTGTAACATCCGCTAGAGGGCACAGATACCCCAACACAGCCAAATGCCACCATTTCTACCAAAGGAAAGTCAGAAAAAACTGGAGTGAAATAAAAGAAATTGGTGCTTACTTCTAGGTGGGGAAACTGAGGCACACAAACATACACTGACATGTGAACAGATTCAAGTTCCTAGAACAAAGCCTGAGCCAGAGAGTCACTGGGAGGTTAATCTTGAGGTTCCACTTGATGGGATCTGGAATCTCCAGCACACAAGCCTCAGAGCGCTCTGTAAGGGAGCTTCCAGGCCAGGCTATAGAGGTGAAAAGACCCCCATGACTGTGACTGACACAGCTCCAGGGGCTGAGATCCCGGGTTGGATGAAAAGGAGAAAGTGGACTGAGCACCAGCATCCGTCTCTCTCTGCTTCGTTGACTGTGGATGTAACGGAAGCAGCAGCAGCACACTCCTGCCTCCGTGATGACGGTACCCTGGCACCATAACCCAGAGCAAACTCTCCCTTAAGCTGCTTTTGTCACAGCAATGAAAAAATAACTAATGCAGTTATGAATGCAATGTTGGGTACCTGGGAGAAAGGGGGCGAGGCAGTAGAACCAGTCAGAGGCGTAGGAAGTGATGGCTGGGAGCCGCAGAGCGAAGCAGACGAGTGCTAAACCTGAACTTGGAGGAATCAGGTCCTGCAGAAGCATAGTCAGGACCTGTCTGTGTGGTGCCAGAGGCTAAGCAGACATACTACACGCAGGGCCCAGTTTACACAGAGCTAGGGTTGGAACCTGGACTTCACACATACTCAACAAACTCTCCAGCAGCCAAGCCACATCCTCAACACAGCAGAAGCAATGTTCTCTTCCAAACAGACTCAGATGAATAGCCGCTGACCCCATGGGCTGAGAAATGAAGGGTTGCCTTGCGAATGATGGGTAGCCGAAGGGCTCCTGAGCACCAATGGTCTCTGATGGGTTCCTGGCAGTCAGTTGCTGTCCTGTCCAAAGGGGTGAGCACTGGAGTCAGTGTCTGTGTGTGTGAGAGAGAGAGACAGGTTTTGGGAATTTAAAATTATATACTGTTGATTGCTAATCTTGATCATTAATTTTGGATCTAGAACCACCTTGGAAACTAATCTCTGCGTATGTCTGTTATACCTGGTTCTTTATACAGGGATTATCTGGGATAGGTGGAGTTTGAGAGACCCATCCTACGTGTGGACACCACTGTCCATGGTCTGGGGTCCCAGACTGAGTAAAAAGGGGAAGTGAGTTGAGCTGTGGATGCCATGTGACCAGCTGTCTCGAGCTGCTGACACGGTGCCTTCCTCACCTGATGACTTTCCTGCCATGGTGAACTTTATTCCTTGGAACCATGGGCCAGAATAAAATCTTCTTTCCTTAAGTTGCTTTTGTGGAATATTTTGTTGCATCAACAAGATAAGTAATTACATACATACATACACACACATACATACATATACACACATACATACATATACACACAATACATATGTATACACATACACACATACACACACATACATACATGAACAGAGAGGAATACTTCTATACACACATACACATACATACATGAACAGAAGGAATACTTCTAAACACACTTGGATAATTATGAGTGTGACGGAACCCAGACACCATCAACCTTCCTTGCCTGTGCCTGTGAATGGAGTCCTGTCGACACACACAATTAAAAGAACTGGTTACCAGAATTCCTGGCATCTTTGCATTGACTTCCTGCCCAAGGAGCTTCTCGGCATTCCCAGAGGCTGTCCAGTTCCCAAGTGAGTCTCCAAATTCTAGTTGTCTTACTATGTCCACCCCAGTGCCAGTCCTAGCCAAGCTCTGCCGCCAGCACAGCTACTCCAGGAGCCAGTGTTCCTGCCCACGTGATGGTCTTGGGAGTGACCACTAAGGTCAAGGTCCTAGAGAGGTTCCTAGTAGAGGTGGGAAGTCAGATCCCTCCCAGATCCCTGTAATGCCACAAACGACTCCCAGAAACAGCTGTAGGAGTGCCTGGCTCTTAGTCTCTTGGTGCGTTAGAGAGAGAGAGAGAGAAATCTGGGTGCGTGTGAATGTGTGTGTGTGTGTGTGTGTGTGTGTGTGTGTG
>JAQHUG010000748.1:190650-204764 GCA_028555095.1 Dicrostonyx torquatus | reverse complement strand
GAGAGAGAGAGAGAGAGAGAGAGAGAGAGAGAGAGAGAGAGAGAGAGAGAGAAATCTGGGTACATGTCAATGTGTGTGTGGAGGCCAGAGGTCAACCTCAGACATAATTCCTCAGGGTATTTTCCACACTGATTTTTAAAGCAGTTCTTGCAGAACTGTGGTGGTGCACTCCTTCAATCCCAGCACAAGCTCAGCCTGGTATACAAAGGGAGCTCCAGGACAACCAGAGCTGTTATGCAGAGAAACCCTGTCTTGAAAAACAAAACAAAAAACAAAAAAGTCCAGGATCTCTTACTAGCCCAGAATTCACCAAGCAGGCTAGACTGGCTGGCCATTGAGTCCCAAGGATCTTCTCCCTTCCCCAACCTCTTGTTCACCAGCATTGGGATGAGAAACATGTACCTTTGTATGCAGCGTTTTACATGGGTTCTTGGGATAAAATTTAGATCTTCATGCTTGCAGGGCAAGCACTTTACCGACTGACCCATCTCCCGGCCCCTGGCTCTCACTTGTCGTGGTGACTCTTGCCTTGCTCAGGACGGCTTTGCTCCAGCATAGTCTTGCACCAAGAATCTCTCAGTGTTGCCATCATAGCAATGCCATATTTTTATTTCCAGTAAGAAAAATTATAGTTTAAAAACAAGGCACCCACATTTTAATTCCTGTCTCTAGAAACTTTAATTCTAAAAATGGCTTGAATGTAAATGAACTCAGAGGACCTCAGTGGCTTTGGAGGGCAAAGAGGGGTAATAGACACAACAGTGATGTTTAGTCTAGAATCAAGTATGTGTTGAGAGCTTTGCTCCGAAGAGTCTTCATTTCCTCCTGCACCTTTTCTCTCACCTTCTCTGGAGGCTGGGCTGGCTCTTTGACATCCCTGAATATTGGAAACACAGCAAAGATACACTAAGCCACTTATTAAAACATGCAAGTCAAGCAGGCCAGATGGCTCCTTAGTAAAGGTCCATCCCCGAGACCCACAGAGTGGAAGGAGAGAGACAAGTGTCCTCTGGCCTCCACGGTGTGCTTACCACGGCAATACAGGCCCATACATATATTCATATATACATATATATATTCATATGAGAACATACAAATTCAATTAATAAATGTTATTCAAAAGAATTTCGAAGCAGGGTAAAGGCACTTGCTGCCCTGCCTTGAGGCATGAGTCTGATTCCCTGGACCCACATCATAGAAGGAGAGAACACATACACACACACCAAATAAACAAACTTTTAAAAAACCCATGAGAATTGTCCTGATGTCCCATGAATATTGGAAGTTCTGCTTCAATGCAGAAAGAAGGTCTTGATTATATTTGGCAATAATTTGGTAACCAGTGAGAACCTTCAGCCCCCATGTGACTCTAACTGGACTTGGGTCTCAGTTACATAGTTTCTTACAGTCTCCACCTCCCATTCTGCTCCTCCCTGTCACTCTGAACCACCGTGAAGGTGAAATGAGAAACCAGTCACACAGATGCTACAAGATCTCAATGCACAGACAGCAATAGCTGGGTTTGCATCCTTGTACATGTGGCTGTGGGTATGTGAGTGCAGATGTGTGTGCATGTGTGTGTGTGTAGGCCAGAGGCTCACATTGATGCTGTGGAATATCATGTCTACTGTTTAAAGGTGTGTAACATTTTTTTCTGCTGTTTTTGTTAACGATACAGAGGCATGCTACATTTATTTGATTAAATAAAATTAACCTGGGCTCAGGAGGCTGAGTCAGCAAGTAGCTGATAGGAAGTAGTAGAGAGGAACTACATGTAGCTACAGTTTTTAAGTGGGGGCTGAGCAGAAGGATGCCTGACCCTTTTTTGGGGAGACACAAGCTAGGAGAGGTTAGCTGTTTGCTATTCAGCCTCACCCAGCGAACAGGATTTCATCTCAACTTTTGAATCCTGGGTTCTGTAGAAGGATGGAGATTTAGATAAAGTTTCCTTTAGCAGCAGTGATAGAGCCAGTAGCTGAGGGAACACTTCCCACCTGGCTGCGGCCTGTGCAACTGCTGGTAACTCCGGAGTTGCAATTGCTGGTTGGGACAGCTGTTGCTTAAGGTGCAGCCATTGCACTGAACATAAAACAACAAGTTGGGCATCTTCCTTGGGGCTCTTTGCTTTATTTTGAGACAGGGTCTCTCACTGAACCTGGAGCTCACTAATTCAGTTAAGCTGGCCAACCAGCCCCAGCAATCTTCCTGTCTCCGCCTTCCCTGTGCTGAGATCACAGGCACACACTAGCATATCTTTTTTTTTTTTTTTTTTTGAGACAGGGTCTTTCTATGTAGCCCTGGCTGTTCTGATATTCACTATGTAGATCAGGGTGGCCTTGAACTCACAGAGATCCTCTGCCTCTCAAGTGCTGGAATTAAAGTCGTGTTCCACCATGTCCAATTTGCCTCTTTAAAGAACAAAACAAACCAAACCATAGGTTTTAGGATCATATTCGGGTTCTCATGCTAGCTGAGCACGCACTTACAGACTGATCCTCCCCATGTCTGGTTCATGGTTTTAAAATATTGTTATCTAAAAATTATGTGTATATGTACATGTGTGGGTTTATGCAAAGGGCCCAAAGTGCCAGAAGAGGGAACTGGCTCTCTGGAGGCTGGAGTTCCAGGCAGGTTTGAGCTGATGCGAGTGCTAGGGATTGAACTCAAGTCCTCTGGATGAGCAGTATGCATTCTTAATTCCTTCATCATCTCTCCAGCCCCGTGGATTCAATTTTTAAAAGATTACCTGCTAAAGCATTTGAAGGAGATGATTGTGTATAAATGCTGACACATTTAATTATTTAAAACATTGGAGATACGTCCCTTTCAATGCTTGCGATACTGAGATTCAGATATTACGACAGCTCTGACCTTCACCTAGGATGAATCTTATTCCAGGTAAAAAACACCCACTTACTTCTCCTTCTTGGCTTCCTTGTGGTTGAGCATGGGGAATTCCACTTGGATCATTTCTGGAGTCAGCATGACTTCTATGCCCCGCTCACAGAGGTCTCTGGAAAAGAATAGGACTTTGAGTGGGAACAGTTCTTCTTTCTCAGCATAGGATGGAAGGCAGATCATTTGGGAGCCTTGCTGTGCTGGCACTTTCCAGTGTTAGTGCAGCTACTTCTGCTGACTTCATGTACATAGAAGCAGAGGGCAGACAGACACACTGCCTCCACCAGCCAATGGTGCTACAGAGAGGCAGAGGACAGACAGACACACTGCATCTGCCAGCTAACGGTGCTACAGAGAAGCAGAGGACAGACAGACACACTACTTCTGCTAGTCAACGGTGCTACAGAGAAGCAGAGGGCAGACAGACACACTGCATCCTCCAGCCAACGGTGCTACAGAGAAGCATAGGACAGACAGACACACTACTTCTGCCATCCAACGGTGCTACAGAGAAGCAGAAGACAGACAGACACACTGCCTCCTCCAGCCAACCGTGCTACAGAGAAGCAGAGGACAGACAGACACACTACTTCTGCCAGCCAACGGTGCTACAGAGAAGCAGAGGACAGACAGACACACTGCCTCCTCCAGCAAAGGGTGCTACAGAAAAGCAGAGGACAGACAGACACACTGCCTCCGCCAGCAAGGGTGCTACAGAGAAGCAGAGGGCAGACAGACACACTGCCTCTGCCAGCAAAGGGTGCTACAGAGAAGCAGAGGACAAACAGACACACTGCCTCCGCCAGCTTACGATGTTAGGGGAGATATTTATAACCAAGGAATATAAAGCTGTTTTTAAAAAAGGGGTCACAGATTTCAGGCCCCTTTCCAGTGCACCTGGATCGTTTATCAGAGGGCCAGTGTCACCACTGTTATGAAGCCCAAATGATTTCAAAAGATGGATCTATCCCATGATGGTCTCTGGACACAATGGGATTAAAATAGAACCAAAGTCACGGATAACTAGAAAGTTCACAGCTGCTGTGAAATCAAACAGTATATTTCTTTTGAAAATTTTATTTTTAAAAATCAACATATAATGTGCTAAGTTCCATTATGATATTTTAGAGCAAAGTGTGCTTTTGTGACTCTCTTTTCCTGTCTCCCCCACCTTCTGCCACCCCCATCACCCTGATAGCCTCCCCACTCTTTCATGCCCCATGTGTCTTTCCACCTGTTCCCCTCCTTCCTCATCCCCTATTATCACCCTCTCTGTGTCCTCTCTAGATTTTTAGGCCTTGCCCACACTCACAGCTGCTTACATGTGCATATGTGCACACTCGAGGTTAGGACCTGCACGCGACAGGAAACATTTTCATCTTTCTGAGTTTGGATCACCTTGTGAACAGTCTATTTCTAAATAGTCTTTAGTAAAAGAAATTCGAAGGATCTATTTTATTTATTCCTTAGTGTGTGTGTGTGTGAGAGAGAGAGAGAGAGAGAGAGAGAGAGAGAGAGAGAGATGTGTCATGGGATGCATGTGAAGGTCACAGCCTTGCCTTCTATATTGTCTAAGGCAGGGTCTCTTGCTGTTTTCTGCTGTGCTCCCCAGGCTAGCTGGCCAATGAGAGTCCAGTGATTTTCCTGTCTCCCCCCTCCACGTTGGAGATAAGGGAGTTGATAATAGAGGGTGTAATACTGCTCACTCCCAACTACATGGGACTACAGCAGCTTTTTGCAGTTTTCAAGGGTATTTTGAGTGGGAGGGATGGCATGTCACATGTCAGGGATGCTACAGTTCCAGACATGTACTACTGCACCCAGCATCTGGGATCTGGACTCAGACCATCATGCTTGTGTGGCAATCACTTACCTATGGAGCTATTGCCCTAGTCTGACCAAGTTTATGGAAGGGGACGAGGTGAAAAGAAAGTATCTTTCAACTGCTTTTGTTACAGTTCGGGTTTAATGCTCGACTATGAACTATCTCCCCGAAGGCCTCATGCTGAGGGCTTGGTTCCCATGCAGTGGAATTCAGAGGTGTGCTTTTTGAAGTGTTGCTTCATAAGGGGCTCTGACCTAATTAACGGGTTAATCCCTTGATGATTTCTGTGTTGACAGTATTCATGGGTGGTGGGAGCTGGCTAGATGAAGCTGATCACAGGTGGCATACCTATGAATGATGTACAATCCCAGATACTTCCTTCCTGTTTCTCTTCTCTCAGTTTTCTGGCTACAGAGCCTCAGCTCCTGTGTTCACAAGGTTTCTGTCTTGTCTCAGGCACAGAGAAAGGAATCCAGCCAACCAACCATGGCCCTCAGAAGCCGCGAGCCAGAGCCAACCCTATGTCTTTGAAGGTGCTCTTGTTGGGTGTTTTGCTACAGTGCTGGGAGACACTGAGTACCGTGAGAGTGGCAGATGTTTTCACTGAGGACTTTGTGGGTCTTGGGGTCTCAGTTATAACTGCTCAGCTCTGCCGTGCGGCATGCAAGGACTTTACTAGTAACTAAAGCACCGCTACAGCAAAATACCTGAGAAAAGCAACTAGGGCAGGCAGGGTTTGTTTCGGCGCACAGTTCAAGGGCACAGTCCATCATGGTGGTGTAGTGGCAGGTGCAGTAGGAGGCTTGAGGCAGCTGGTCACACCCAGTCACATGGCTTATGCACTCAGGATGCGGAGAGAAGTGAATGGGCATGCTCAGCTTGCTCTTTTCTTTCATTCAGCCTGGGACTCCAGGCCATTGAAAGATGCCATCCATAGTGAGGGTCCCTACCTCAATCAGTAATCTGGAAAGTCCCTCACAGGTGGGCCCAGAGGTTTGGCTCGCTTATAATTCCAGATTCTCCAAGTTTAAAGCCACAGCTAACTGTCTTAGGAGGCCTTGTGTGAATGTAGAGGTGTGGTTGGTTTCAGCTAAGCTTTATTGACACACAGGTGCAGGCCAGGTTTGTACGTGGGCTGTTGCTGGCCAACCTGTGACCCACTGTTGGCTGCTTAAACTGGGTCACTGACTGCTTGTGTTTCCGCTGGAGAGAGCGGGGAGCAAGAGTGTGAAGGAGACGCATTTACCCCGTTAAGTGGCTTCATGAGTGGCCCACACATTATCTGCTGACGTCCCATTTGCAAAGGCCTTGTCATGTGTAGGACATGACTGCAAAGGAGGCTGGGAAATTTGCCTCTGGTTTCAAATATTCAGTGTTTGTAGGAAAAAAGCAAATGACATGTTGGCAAACAGTCATTTCTACCACATCAAAGTGAAATGCGTCCAAGGGCAGTACAGGCAGCCACAGCGTCAAGGCTTGGACGTTCAACAGGAACAGCTTACCCGGCCACCGCACATAGAGAGAGGTGCCTGGCAATTTCCTGCTAGGAGAAGTGGCTTTGAGGGCTGGGGAGATGGTGGAGTTGGGAAAGTACTTGCCAGGAAAACATGGGGACTTGAGTTCCATCCTCTGCTCCCAGGTGAAAAGCTGGGTGTGCTGGAAGAAGCTTATCCCAGTGCTGGGGAGGCAGAGGCAGGAGGATGGCTGGACCTAGCTGGCCAGCTAGCCTAGTCTGCTTGGGAGTTCCAGGTTCAGGGAGAGACCCTGTCCGAAAAAACAAGGTAGATAGTGATCCAGGAACCACACTTCAGGCTGACCTCTGGTCTCCACATGTCTACATATACATGTACACACATACCTATGTACTCTTGTGCATTCCTGACATGTGAACATGCCACCCTTCCCACACAAAATATCCTTGAAAACTGCAAAAAGCTGCTGTAGTCCCATGTAGTTGGGAGTGAGCATTTATTACAATGGCGATTCTTCAAACATTAGCCCTTTTATTATTATTATTGTTAGCATCATCAGCATCATCATCATCTTCCTCCTCACCAAGTGGGGCATAACAATGAGATGTCAGTGTGAGCCATATATGAGTCCCCTTGCCAAGCACTGCCTGGTGTGCATTTAATGCTCGGAAAACATTATCTTCTGATTGCTAGCTTCCTCCTCAGCATCACATTGTCTCATTTAGTTCCTCTATTCCCACACTGTGGGTACCAATTCAGAGACAAAGAAACTGCATCGCAACAGTGATGAATAAAGGAGGGGGTGTTTCTGCTCCCATCTGCCATCTCCATGAGTGGGCGGGGCCTGAAGCAGATAGAGACCATCCCACCATGCCTGCAGCACTCTCATGAAAGGGTCTTCTCCACGGGCCAGACAGATAGCTCAGCAGGGAAAGGTGCTTGCTGTGAAGCCTGGCCATCTGCATTTGATCTCTGGGACCCACGTGGTGGAAGGAGAGAACTGACTCCTGCACCCTCTGACTGCCTCATGCACACCTGGGGCAAGTGTTGAAAGTGTTGAGTACACACACACACACACACACACACACACACACACACACTTAAACAAACAAATACTATTTCAAAAAATTAAAAAGAAAGGGCCTTGCGCAGGGCTTCGGGTAAATCTTTTATCTCCCTTGCAGATCTTGCTTCCAAACGTGCATGCCCAAGGACTTCAACTCTCAGACCGCGTGGCAGGTGTCAGAGGAACTCGCTACCCGCCTCGGACATTTAGGATTTCACTAATTGATTATTTTGCATGGAAATGTGCCGAAACTATCAACATCATATTGTTGATAAGAGAAAGAAATAAGGTTTGTCACGAGTAATTATTTCTAAGTGTGTACTGGGTATGAGATCCTGCAAGGACAAACCATTTCCTATGCTCAGCACGCAGGCTGGCATGGGCCCTGGTCTATGGCGCTGATGGATGGTCATCAGTGCTGGGGTTATCAGGATTTCTTTGCTTCATCCTAAGTTATGGTATACTCAGAACAGGAAAGTTTTAAGAACTTGAGGGCCAGGGAGATGACTCATTCGATAAAGAGCTCGCTGCATAAGCATGAGGACCTGAATTTGATCCCCAGAAACCAGGGTGGAGTAGTGAACTATTATGATGCCGGCTCTGGGGAGACAGAGTCAGGCAGGCTCTGGGGCTTGCTGGCCAGCGCCAGGCCAGTGAGAGATTCTGTTTCTAACAACAGCAGACATAGAGGTTGGCCTCTGGCCTCCACATGCGTGTGCAGACACATACACACACGTGGAGAAAATGATGACCACAGTGGAGACGCATTCGCAGAGTGGGCAGTGGCAGGTGGGACGGCACACATGCTCCAAGTATTTGGGTGTCACAGAAGATGCTCTGGGCCTGAGCCTGTGCCCTGCCTTGCTCATCTCCTGTTCTCACTCTTGCTGCTGGGTCTCTAGCTCGACTTAAGGACACATGTTAGATGCCAATTATAAAAGGAAATGCAAGTGCCTTGCTTATATTTCTTGTGTGCATGTGAGTGTGTGATATGTGTGCATGTGATATATGTATCCATGGGTCTGTGTGTCTGTGTGTATGTATGGAGCCCAGAGGTCACTGTCCAAAGATTTCCTCCATTGCTCTCTTTTTTTTTTTGATTCAGGCTCCTTCACTGAACCTGGAGTGCTCTGATTCAGCTAGACTGGCTGCCCTGTAAGCATCAAGGATCTACTTGCCTCCGTGACCTCAGCCTCAACCTGGGGTTACAGGTGTGTGCTACCACAGCTGGCTTTATTTTTATTTTTTTAAAGTTAAGAGTATTTGCTTGTGTGTCTGATGTGTACCATGTGTGTGTGTGTGTGGTGCCCACAGAAGCCAGGGGAAAGTTGTGAGCTGCCATGCGGTGCTGGGAATCAAACCTGCAAAAGCAACCTGCTCTTAACCTCTGAGTTACCTCTCCAGCCCCATGTCTGGCTTTGTGTGTGTGCTGAGGATCTGAAGTTGGTCTTTATGCGTGTGTGGCAAGTACACGACTAACGAGCACCTTCCCTGCTCCTCACATCTTCAGACATTCAGGGTGGTCTATTCTGCACTCTGAGCCAAGTGCCTCGCTTCTCAGTGGCACAGTTGGGCATCAGCCTTACCTGATCCTTTAGGGGAGACCCTGAGGGCCACAGTTGCTTCCACAATCCCTCACGGCACCTCATGGAACACAACACCTCATCCAAAGCCCCGAAGATAAAACTGGAAGATACCTCTCTGTGGTTTCCAGTCTGTCTTCCTCGGGCAAGCCATCCAATGGGGCAGGGACATCGACAGGCAGCATCACAGTGCTGTACCAGTCACTCCTGTGGGGGACGACACGAGCAGTGAGCACTACAGATGCATCAGCTCCCACGGGCTCTTGTGTGACACGGGGTCTCAGACTTGCCACTTAGCTGAGGATGACCTTGACCTGATAATCTTTTTGCCTCTACCTCTCCAGTTCTGAGATTACATGGCACTATGCCTGGTTTATGCTGTGTTGGTGATGGAGGCCAGGGCTTCGTCCTTGTTAGAAGGAGAATTTTTTAAAAAAAGGTTTTGTGTAGTTCTGAGTTTAGAATATACATGGGTATTCTGCACACTGAGAAAATAATATTAAATTAGTTATAAAAGGGAAATTATGAAACTGAAAGGTAACGGAAACAGTTAATTTCATAATCACAGTAGAGGGAGAGGAAGAAAAAAAAAGGACTGGGGAGAGATTATTGGTTAAGAGTCCTTCCAGAAGACCTGAGTTCAGTTCCCAGCACCCAAGTTGAGTGGCTCACAATCGCCTGTAGCTCCGGCTCCAGGGGATCTGACACCCTCTTCTGGATGCTGTAGGCACATTCCCCACACAGACAAGCACATATACATATAATCAAACAAAACAAACCTTTTTAAAAAAGGAAGTGGGGAGAAGGGGGAGAGAAAGACAACAAAACAGCCCAGTAATGCATGTGGTGTATGACGCTGCCCACCAGTAATGCATGTGGCATGTGATGCTGCCCACCAGTAATGCAGGTGGCATATGATGCTGCCCACCAGTAATGCACGTGGCGTGTGACATTGCCCACCAGTAATGCGCGTGGAGTGTGATGCTGCCCACCAGTAATGCAGGTGGCATATGACACTGCCCACCAGTAATGCACGTGGCGTGTGATGCTGCCCACCGGTAATGCACGTGGCGTGTGATGCTGCCCACCAGTAATGCACGTGGCGTGTGATNGTAATGCACGTGGCGTGTGATGCTGCCCACCAGTAATGCACGTGGCGTGTGATGCTGCCCACCAGTAATGCACGTGGCATGTGACGCTGCCCACCAGTAATGCGTGTGGCGTGTTATGCTGCCCACCAGTAGTGCACATGGCGTGTGACGCTGCCCACCAGTAATGCATGTGGCGTGTGATGCTACTCACACAGCCCAGACTTGGGCAGAGTGAGAGCAAAAGAAAACTCCAAATGCCTCTGATATTATTCTACTTGCTCATGAGCATGCTTATGCACGAGGCAATTCTGAGACCATTCAGATGTGCTGTCAGCTTGAAGGTTCTAATAGCACAGAAGAAAAGAAACAAACAGTGGTGGCTTCTGCAGAGGCAGCAGCTCAGTGGGTGAGTGCCCCTGTAGCCCTGGGTAGCAGAAGGCCCTGTGTTCAGCTACAGTACCACACTGTGGTAGTTTGCATAAGGGTCCTCCACAGCCTTATGTGTTTGAATGTTGGTCCCCAGCTAGTGGCGCTGTTTGAGGCTGGTTATAAGACTTTTAGGAGGTCAAGCCTTGCAGGAGGAAGGACATCACCAGGTGGACTTTGAGCATTTACAGCTTCGTTCTACTTGCTGTTCTCTGTCTGAATCTTGTGTTGGGGGAAGAATGTGATCTCTGATAACTGACAACCACGGCAGCCTCATGTTCCTGCTGGGCTCTCTCCTTTTGGAACTGTAGCTGGAGTAAACCTGTTCTCTTCTAGGTTACTTTTGCTCATGCAACAGAAAAGTACCTAACTCTCTCTCTCTCTCTCTCTCTCTCTCTCTGTTTCCACACACACACAGTCACACAGTCAAATTGCTAAAAAGTTTCTTTAATAGTTGGAGCAATGATTCAGTCAGTAAAGTGTTTGTCATGTAAGCATGAGGACCTGAGTTCGGATCCCCAGCACCCACCTAAAAAGCTGGACATGAGCCTGTAGACCCATGGAGAAAGAAGGACCCCGGGAGCTCACTGGCCAGCCAATGTAGTCCAGTCAGGGAATTCCAAGTTCAGTGAGACACCCTATCTTAAAATATATGTGGAGATAGATTGAGGAAGACAGGAGATGCCAACCTTTGTGTCCACAGGCACATGCACACATATGAACACAAACATACAAACTGAAATGGTAAAAAGCAAGCATAACTATGGGTGTGGACTGGGATTGTAAAGCAGCAATGTGAAGTTGTTACTTCTAAAATATATACACCAGTGCAGGTGTGTTTCTATGTACCTATGCATGCATGTGTATCTTCATACAACAAGCATGTTTTGTGTGTTCTGTAGCTTTGTCTGTTGAATACTTTATGTACCACCCCCTCTACAGCAGCCATTTGCCCACGTGTACATCCCTTCCCCACTTGAGACACCCTGGCCTTCTCCCAGAGGGGACCCCTGCTACTGCCTTTCTGTCAAAGATCCCAGGTCCTTTCTTGTGGGGGTGGCTATTTTTATTTTCCGTGTGAGAGTGTGTGTGCACATCCATGGAGACTAGAAGGCAGCACGGGACCCCCAGGAGCTGGAGTTACATGCAGTCGTGGTATAGGTGTCGGGAATCGAACTCATATCCTCTGGAAGAGCAGATCAGGCCCTTAACCTCCAAGCCACCTCTCCAGTCCCAGAACCTAATGGAAAATTCCACCCGAACAGTAGAACTTGTGTAATCAGAGGTATTCTGGTCCAGAAGAGGGATGGAGATGTGTGGAACTGGACCACTTTCTAGCATCTACACTGCTCTGAGATAATGAAATGGTAGCAAACAAGAGACTTTCATGGAATAAAAATGTAAAATCCAGGCCGGGTGGTGGTGCCCCCTGTGCAGATTAATACAGAAGTTGAAAAGAATCACCGTTATTATTTGTAACTGCTTTCAGAAACAACAGCATGATCTTCAATCCAACAACTGGTATAAACCCGTAGTAGGAAAATAAAGATGTTTTTCTTTTGAGACAGGGTCTCATGTAGCCC
Organism: Dicrostonyx torquatus; assembly: GCA_028555095.1. Classification (NCBI taxonomy): domain Eukaryota; kingdom Metazoa; phylum Chordata; class Mammalia; order Rodentia; family Cricetidae; genus Dicrostonyx; species Dicrostonyx torquatus. The sequence goes on along the minus strand of JAQHUG010000748.1, from coordinate 192,820 downwards.
AGGCTGGCCTTGAACTCACTGTGTAGCTGAGAATGACGTAGAACTCCTGATTCTCCTGCGTCCACCTCCCAGTGCTGAGATTACAGGGGTGTGCCACCTGGTCCGGTTTCTACACTGCTGGGGGCAGAGCCCAAAGCCTTGTGTCCCCTATACCTGTACTCCACCAGTGTTCCCCGCTCAGGTCCTGTTCCTGAGTTTTGAGCTGGTAGCCAGTGGCTGTTTACGTTGAAACAAACTGGCCCGACAGAGCAGAGAGGCTCAGAAACTGAAGGCAAAATGTCATGGTGGGAGGTTTTCATTGATACAGCCTTTATGTTTAATGCATGGCTATTTGGGGCCAAGACAACCCCCTTCTGACTTCCCACTAAAAGAACAGCCCTGGCAGATGTTTCCAAGGACACTGCCTTGGAAAAATGAATTGGCTAATTTTTAACACCTGGAGTCCATGCATGTTAAAAGTGGGTGCAATGGAGTCCGAACACAACCTGGACCCAGCGGAGTCTATTTTACTGATCCCATGTGCCATTTTCCCCCACTGTAGGAGCAAGGTTCTGGGCAAGAACTTCACTCCTAAGTTATGTCCCAGCTACTGTACAAGCTTGGTCAGCCCTTCCTGTGCGTGCATGGGAGGAGTTCTTGATTGTTAACTGATGTAGGAAGACCCCGCCCATTGTGGGTGGCATCATCCCACAGGCAGCAGGTCCTGAACTGTGTAAGAGGAGAAAGCTAGCTGAGAACAAGCAAGCAGGGATTCTGTTTCTGCAGAGGTGACTGATGCTCAAGTGTCTGCCATGACTTCCTTGTTATGACAAACTGCAAGCTGGAACTGTGAGCCAAACAAACCCTTTCTTCTCTAAGCTGCTTTTTGTCGGGGTATTCTATCACAGCAACAGAAAGGAAACTAAAACAATGGGTCAGTTTGAAAATTTCCAGTCTTCCTGAGTTGGTGGGGGGTTGATGCTGCCATCTAGTGGTGAGAATTGATTGCACAGTTTTTTGAACTTGGTAGAAAGAATTTACCAAAAGCAAGCACCAGACAGAGTTCAGTAGCCTAGTGACGCTGTCGTCATGGTCCCTGAGGAAGATGCTGCATAAGGACTCGGGGGGTGACTCAAAGTGCTTGCTGAGCAAGCTTATGGACCTGAATTTGATCCCAACAACCTGAGTTCTAGCCCAGAAAGCTGGGTTTGGTGGTGAACACCTGTAATCCCAAGAGGAAGAAGCAGACACAGGAGGCTCCCTTGACCTCATGGCTGGCTAGTCTAGCGAAATCAGCTAGCTCTAGGTGCTAATGAAAGAAAGACCTTACCTCAAAAAAAAAAAAAGTTGGGGTTTCTGATGAAGAACACTCCAGATTGTCTTCTGGCCTCCATAAGCATGTGCACACATGGACATGTGTACTTGCACACAGGTACATGCTCACACACACATACACATGCACGTGCACATGCACACACACACTTGCACATGCTCTCATGCACCAAGATTCGTCAAAAAGAAAAAAATAGACCATGAATATTTCAGCAGAATTATATGATCTGTCAGTTCTCCTGTGCGGAAACCCTGCAATTAGCTAGCACTGCATTACTTTTCAAAAGTGTGGGGTTTTTATTTTTATTTCCAAGATAGAGTTTCTCTATGTATCCATGGCTGTCCTGGAACTTGCTCTATAGACCAGGTTGGCCTCAAACTCACAGAGATCCACCTGCCTCTACCTCCTGGGTGCTGGGATTAAGGGCGTGCGCCACCACTGGCCAATTACAAAGTGTATCTTGATTAAAATAAATTCAAACTCTGAAAACCAGCTGTCCACCATTGTAGCTTCGTGACAAGCAAGCCTTCCCTCGTGTTTTGAAAGTATGATATGAAAGTGTCGTTGGTCACCATTGGCTTTTGACACCTGGTCCTCCAGCTTCTGGAATCTGCAGTGCAACCCCCCTTCCCCGGGAGGCCAGCAGTCTCCCAGCCTCTGGAATCTGCAAACCCCCAGGGAGGCCAGCAGTCTCCCAGCCTCTGGAATCTGCAGTGCAACTCCCTCCACCCCCCCTCCCCCGGAGGCCAGCAGTCTCCCAATGTCTGGAATCTGCAGTGCAAACCTCCAGGAGGCCAGCAGTCTCCCAGCCTCTGGAATCTGCAGTGCAAACCTCCAGGAGGCCAGCAGTCTCCCAGC
>JAQHUG010000748.1:113018-140483 GCA_028555095.1 Dicrostonyx torquatus | reverse complement strand
GAGGGAGGGAGGGAGGGAGGGAGAGCAAGTGTGTGCTGTGTACATGGGAGTAGCAGCTAGAGGTCAACCCTGGGTATTGCTCTTCACCCTCCTTGTGTTTGGAGACACGGTCTCTCACTGGCCTGGAGCTCACCCGTAGGGTAGGCTAGTTGTCCAGAGAGCCCCAGAGATTCTCCTGTCTCTCTGCCTACCTAGCACTGAGTTTATAAGAGCACACTACTGTATTTGTTTCCTTTCTGCTTCTGTGACAAAACACCATGACCAAAGCAACTTGTAAAAGAAAGTGTGTAACTGGGTATATAGTTTCAGAGCCGTAGAGCCATGGTGGCGGAGCAAAGGCACGGTGGCACAGACAGTGAGAGCTCACATCTTGATGTATAAGCAGGAGGCAGAGAGGGCACCTTGGGAATGGTTAACAGTCTTTTGAAACCTCAGAGGCCTCCCCCAGTGACACACCTTTTTCAACAAGGCCACACCTCCTAAACCTTGCCAAACAGATATACCATCAGGAATCAAGTATTGAAACATTTGAGCCTATGGGGGTCATTCTCATTCAATGCACCAAAACCAAGCCCAACTTTTTACATGGCTTCTAGGGATTGGACTCATGTTCTCATTCTTGTGAGGCAAGCAGTTTAAAGTGGAGCCATCTCTTCAGCCCATGGCCATTTCTTTCATCTAAATACTGATTTTGAGATGTAAGCTAGCTGCTGTCCTGAAGACCCAGGTAGAAGCTGAAATAAAGAAGCATTTCTCAGTTGGGCGGTGGTGGCGCACGCTTTTAATCCCAGCACTCATTAGGCAGAGACAGGAGGATCTTTGTGAGTTCGAGACCAGCCTGGTCTACAAGAGCTAGTTCCAGGACAGGCTCCAAAGCTACAGAGAAACCCTGTCTCAAAAAACAAACAAACAAAAAGAAGCATTTCTCCAAGGTCAAGTCAACATTATTGGTGTAAGAAACAAATTGCTATAGTCCATTTTTGTATGAGAAAACAACTGTGTGTACCAAATTGGGGTGCCAGCCCTTTTGCCTTGTCTCTATGCTGGCAAAATTGTGCATTAAAAACTGCTCCATTTTCTTTAGACTTCAATGTGCCAACATGGGGACACTTTAATAAAATACTGCTATTTCTTTAACTCTACCTTGAGCCTGTGACACATAAACAGAGTCCTTATTATGAGGAAGAATAATTTTTCTCTTCTTCGAAGCTCCTCATGAAGATGGATCTTTGATGTCCCACAGTGTGTCTGCTGTGACCTGCTACAGCTGCTTCTCAGAGTCCACACAGAGCAAGCCGGGCTTGGCTGTTGTCTGTGTCATCAATCTGTCCTGTCAGCACTGCTTGGAGAATACACATTCCCCTGCAGCCCAGAGGCGTTAAAAGCCAGGGCCAGAATATACCATTCTGACTTTGGCCGTTTCCACACAGAAATGAGCCAAGAGGCACAACACCTGTTTTAGTTACTTTTCTCACTGTTGTGACAAAACCAGAGTAAGAAATGGTTTGAGGATGTTAGGGAAGGCATGATGGCAGAAGCTGGAGGCGGCTGCTCACACGGCAACCACAGTCAGGAAGCAGAGATGGATGCTGGTGCTCAGCCCAGGACCCCAGCCTGTAGGATGGTGTTGCCCACATTCCAGGTGGGACTTCCTACCCGAGTTACCGAAATCTAGAAATTCCCTCACCAACATGCCCAGAGGTGTTCTACAGTGACTCTAAGTCTTATCAGTTGACAGTCAAGATGAACCCTCATGAGTTATTTATAACTCAGGAGCTGGTTGGTCGTCAGTGGTGCCAGGAAGAAGGAACAATGGGAGAACAAGGTTGGTGGACTGGCTCCAGCTCCAGCTGGCTATGTGGTACCAGAAAGACACATGTTTTATTTTTGAGACAGTCTCTTGGAGCCCAGGCTGGCCTTCAGTTCACTGTGCCGCTGAGGATGACCTTAAACTTGATCTTCCTGCCTCTATCCACTGAGTGCTGGGAGTCCAGGTGTGCATCATTACACCCAGCCGGAAACAGTGCTGTGAAAACTGCAGAGGAAGATGAGCTGGCGCAAACCCTCTCAGAACCAGGAGAGCTGAATGCTACAAAGTCCGTATCTAACACAAGCAAGCTATTTATTTTGCACATAGGGAGAATCAGATTCCATTGTAACTATAATTCCTCCAGAGATATCAAGTGATCTTCAAATTGTGTGTGTGGGAAGTAGGCATTCTTGTGGACGTACGAGTGTACATACATGTGTATGGAGTCCAGGGGTCGACTTTGGGTGCCTTCCTCTATTGTTCTCCACCTTCTTTTCTGAGCGTCTCTTCCTGAACCTGGAGCTCACTGGTTTGGCTAATTGGCCAGCCAGTACGCTCCAGGGACCCTCTCATCTTCACTTGCCTAGTGTCAGGGACACAGGTGCACACCTGGCTTTTCTGTGTGCTGGCATCCATACTCAGACCCTCGTGCTTGTGCAGCTGGCTCTTGCACACAGAGCCACTCACCCAGCCCCATGGTGACACATCCAACAAGCCAGCATAGTTGAATTTATCTAGCTGCAAATTATAAAATGAGCCTGTGGAGGGACAGAGAATTGCAGGTCCTCTGCACCCAGTGACACTGTTTGGTTTAGGGAAGCTGGAAGGACCCCGGAATGCGACATTCTTATTTACAGAGAGTGTCAGGGAGCATTTTAGCAGATCGTAAGCCACCAAAGTTATTTATGGCTAGCTGGCAAGCATCCCCAGGGTGTTTTATCTCAGAAAGGGAAACTTAACAATGGTCAGATCCAGGCACCAAAAAATGTAGATGATGAATGTGAACAAGGCCAATTTGAGACTAGAGAAGGATGGATGGAGATGTGGTCCAGATTTCAGGGAAGCTTTGGTCAGGTTGCTCCTCCCCAGAAGTACCCCATGGTAAGAAAGCACCCCACACAAAGAAAGCCACACAAGTGACTTCAACACAAGTCAAATTCTTTTGTGTGTGAAGGGCAGAACAGACTCCTTGAGTCCGTGTGTCCTGTCATAGACTCATGGCTCTAACTGCCAGCTTGACCCAGCCTAAAGTCATCAGAGAGGAGACGCCTCAATGTGGCAACTGCCTGGATCAGGTTGGCCTGCCAGCATATCTGTTGGTGGCTGTTTTCATTGTTAATAGATATAAGAGGCCCAGCCCACTGTGGGTGGCACCATTCCTAGGAAGGTGGTCCTGGACTGTGGGCAGCACTATCCCATGGGCTGGGGTCTTAGACTCACTAAAAAGGAAAGGAAGCTGGACACCAGTTTCGTTCATCTCTTTCTGTGTCCTGACTGTGGTCACAGGTCTACCTCACTCACCTTCTGCCTTGCCTTCCCCACTGTGATGGACTACATTCTCCAGCTGTGAGCCAAAACCAACCTTCCCTCCCTTCCTTACTGTCACAGCAGTGATGTAACAGTGATGTAACAGATAAAGGGCCCTGCTTGTATCTCCCGTAGGTTCTGCCTAGAAGCTGAGGGGTGCTGCACCATGCTCTTACCGGCCTCCAAAATGAAGAGCTGAAGTGTACTCTTCTTCGTAACTCACCGAGTCTCCGGTGAATTATGAAGTTTATAGCAACAAGCAGTGGACTGAGACAGTACCTAACACATCAGGCATTCGAGAGATGAACGAATGGATGGAATGGATGCTGAATAAAGAACCCATCCAAACGATGCACTGGACCACTAAGGTGGCCGGGGATTCATATGGAACACTTTCGGGAAATGCCTATTCAGATACATCATTCTACTAGTGCACGGCTTGGACCAAATGAAGCAAGGAAGGGTCTGGGTGGCCAAATGCTGCTAAAGGGACTGAAAGGCAGAGTCTTGGGAAGGTACCGCCTGCTGCCAGGATGTCTGCAGGAGAAAAATAGTGTGTTTATCTTTTAAGAGATTTTTTTAAAAAATATATTATACCATTATAAACAGTAACTCAATAAAGTAAATTGTTTAGCTGAATTTTTCATTCTGAATACAAATGAGGCGCATTATGTGGAGAATAGCTTGGGGGAGGCCCCGGGAGGGTGGACATCTGTTTCCGGGGTGACGGATGACCACAGTACAAGGCACCACTGTTTGCACCACTGTCTTACGCCATCTCCCCCTTAACCCATAGCCTTGTTTATGACCCAAATGAGAGGCGGTTTCCAGACAGCAAGAAGAACTTGTGACTCAGGGAGTCCCTGTTCCCTGGCACACCAATTTTGATCAAATGTCTGGCTTTGCCCACCTACAGGGATCAGCTATTTATTTCCCAAGTGCAGCTAGTTCACATTTAGGAGCTTGAGGTCCTCATGGCGATGCATGTCTAAGAAGGAGATGACGGAGAAGGAGAAGGTACTGGTATGTAGTTCAGTCAGAATGGTGTTGGAGAAATGGGGACCAGGAAGGCATGGGGCCAGGAATGGACAAGCTGAATGCTGGGGGATGCTCGGTGGATGCTGTGGTTTGAATGTAAAGCCTTCCCTGTTGGTGCAGATGTTGGAACATTTGCTGATGGTGAGATCTGGGAGGGCTGCAGAGCCTTTAGGAGATAGGGGCCTTGCTGGAGGTCATAAGTCCCAGGGGATGGGGAGGGCTTGCTGGAGACCATAAGTCCCAGGGGATGGGGAGGGCTTGCTGGAGACCATAAGTCCCAGGGGATGGGGAGGCCTTGCTGGAGGCTATAAGTCACAGGGGATGTCTCGCTTTTCTGTGTATGGGTGAAAATGTGACCAGCCAGCTTCCTGCTCCTATGGCCATCCCTTCCTGCCTAGAGTCATGTCTTCCCCACTGATGGACTCTATCCCTCTCAACTGTGGTTCAAAATAACCCTGTTCCCTCATCAGCCATTTTTTGTCATGGTATTTTATCAGGATAGGAGACAGGAGGTAGCCAGGGGAGGGCCAGGACGTGGAGTTCAGGACAGTAGGGATTTCCTAAGAGTGGAAAGATTTATCTAAACAATAAATAAATAAATAGATAAAAGATGCCTTTAATCCCAGCACTTAAGAGGCAGAGGCAGGCAGATGCGTTAGTTTGAGGCCAGCCTGATCTACAGAGGGAGTTCCAGGACAGCCAGGGCTACATAGAGAAACCCTGCTTTGAAAAAACCAAACAATTTTTATCATTCATTGAGAGTGTCACACGTGTGTGTACTGGTCATAAGATAACTTGTAGGAGTGGGCTCTCTCCTTTGACCATATTGGTTCCTTCCAGGAACTGAACCAGGTTGTCTGGCTTGGAAGCAAGTACACCTTCCCACTGAGTCATTTCTCTGGCTGGAAAAAGGATTTCAATACTTTTCGTTTAGAGACCAGCTCTCTATGTAACCTGAGCTCAGTATTTCAAGCTCTGAAGAGCCAACATGGCCACTCTGTTTGTACAGCGAGCGGTCGATGAGCATTTCCTTGACATCTCGAGGGCAGACGGCACTGTGCCCGCTGGTAGGCATTTAGTATTTGATGGAAGAGAGACATGCACAGGGTTTGGGAGAGAGGTTGGTTGGTAGTATGAGGACCTAAGTCTGATCCCCAGAACCCATGTAATAGAAAGCCAGGCACGGTAGTCTGTGCACTTGTAATCTAGTGCTGGGGAGGTGGAGACAGCACTAGGATTGAGGCTCACTGGTCAGGCAGTCTAGACTACTGGGCAAGTCCAAACCAATGAAAGGCCCTGTCTCAAAAGAGTCAATAAGCATAAACAAAAAGTGATTAACACCTGAGGAGCAACATCTGAGGTTACCTTCTGGCACCCGCCACAGATACAAACATACAAAGACACAGACACATGGACAGACATACAGACACACACACACACACACACACACAGACACACACACAGAGGCACACACATACAGACACACATATACAGACACACAGACACAGACAGACACACACAGAGGCACACACATATACAGACAGACAGACGGCACACACACACACACACACGAAGATGAAATATAAACTGAACCACATTTGGAATAATTAGCCATTTGCTCAGCAGGAAGAGCAGACTTTGAGATCTGGTCTCACTTGCTTCCCTTTCTTCTGAAGATGACTGGGTGATGAAAATCATATGATCCAGTCTGGTCCTATAGACACAGTCATAAGGTCTGGCCTAATTCTTGAGCCCCTCCTGTCACCTCTATTCCAGGCAATCACGGGGCCACTGTCTTGCCTGCCGTGACAGGGTTCCATGGGAAGGACAGCTCAGGCAGCAGAAACAGGACATGGGAAGAACCAGGGTGTTCCATCTGATTCTGGATCCGGCCCTACCTGGAGAGTTCAAGTAAGCCAATACATCCCCCTTCTTTCTTAACGGCATTTTGAACTGGTTTGGTTGAATTGTTTGAATCACGTTGTTTTGTCTTCCGCTGCTGTAAACCCTGTCTAACTGAGGCGCCAGGATTAACTGTACTTTAAGAAAAACCCCCAAGTCTACATTTTCTCTTGTGAAGGTGTTTGTGTGTGATGTGTGGATGTATGTACAGGCATACACACGCCCACGTGCTTCTGTGAGGAAGTCAGAGAAGCCTGCCACGGCTCTTTTCCTGTCACCTGTCACCTCATTCCCACAGATAGGATCTCACTGAGCTTTGAGTGTGCTGGTTTGCTGCCTGACTGCTATGGTAAACACCATGCCCAAAGCAACTTGAGGAGGAAAGGGTTTATTTCAGCTTACGTCTTACAGTAGATCACAGAGGGACCAAGGCAGGAACCTGGATGGAAGAATGCTGCTTCCTCAGCTTGCTTTCTTAGACAATCCAGGACTATCTGTCTAGGGTAACATGACCCACAGTGGGCTGGGCCCTCCCACATCAAGCATCAATCAAGAAAATGCCCCCCAGGCTTGCTTACATGCCAATCTGATCCTGGAGGTATTTTCTCAACTGCTGGTCCTACTTTCCAGATAGCTTGTATCAAGTTGACAATAAAACAAAAACAAACAAACAAACCAAAACAAAAAACCAAAAACATCAGCACCCTCAAGCTTGTCATTTTTCTGCTAGGCTGGCTAGCCGTGAAGACCCTGTGAGTCTCCTTGTCTCCACCAACTCCAGTACTTGGGTTACAAGTGCATGTGACCACATGTCTTAGTGTTACTGATGTGAAGAGACACCACGACCATGGCAACTCATACAAGGAAAACAGTCAGTTGGGGTGGCGGCTTACAGTTTCAGAGGTTCGGTCCCTTATTACCATGGCAGCGAGCATGGCAGCATGCAGGCAGAAGTGGTGCGGGAACTGAAAGTCCCACATCTTGCTGGCAAAAGGAAGCTGGCTAACACACTGGGCAGTATCCTGAGCATAGGAAGCCTCAAAGTCCACCCCCACAGTGACACACTTCCTCCAACAAGGCCACACCTACTCCAACAAAGCCACACCTCCTAATAGTGCCACTTCCTATGAGATTATGGGGGCCAATTACATTCAAACAACCACGCCACACCTAGCTATTTTTTTTTTATACACTTGGGATTTGACAGATCCTCATGATTGTGCAGCAATCGCTCTTACTCACCGAGGCATCTCCCTAGCCCCACTGGTAAGTTTCTTAATTTAAAAGAAATTCTGTGTATGTGTGCAGCATGTCTGTGTGTGTTTGTGCATGGGTACCTGCAGGGGTGAAAAGAGGAGGTCAGATCCCCTGTAGCTGGAGTTAAGGTGGTTGTAATTCTACATGTGTGCTGGGAATTGAACTCTGGTTCTCTGCAAGAGCAGCAAGTGTTCTCAACTGCTGAGCCATCCTCCTGTCTTCTTTTTCTTTTTCTTTTTTTTTTTTGGTTTTTTTTTTTTTTTTTTTTGGTTTTTTTTTTTTTTTTTTTTTGGTTTTTCGAGACAGGGTTTCTCTGTGGCTTTGGAGCCTGTCCTGGAACTAGCTCTTGTAGACCAGGCTGGTCTCGAATGCACAGAGATCCGCCTGCCTCTGCCTCCCGAATGCTGGGATTAAAGGCGTGCGCCACCACCGCCCGGCATCCTCTTTTTCTTAATCTTTCACATCCTGTGTCGTCTTACTGGGTCACTCTGGGAACTTACCTCTCTCCAAGGAGGACATCTGATAGATTTATAAACGTGGGGAAGTCCAGGTTATTCAAGACAGGGTAGGCATGAATGGGAACAAGCAAGGTGTCATCTCCCTGAAATTGGGAAAGAGGTTAAACTTAGCGTTTGGAAAACTATCATTTTGAAATTTAAACATTTTTAATCATTAAAGAATTTTCTTGGTAAACCTCAGTGGTTTCAGGAAAACATTAGAAATACTGGGTTCCTTTTGTGAGCGTCCGTGTGTGGCCATGTGTGTAGATGCATTTGCATGGGTGTGTGCGTGCATATGGAAGCCAAAACTTTGGGTAGCACTGTTTAGCTGCCATCCACCTTTTATTATGTGGACAAAGTCTCTCGCTGGCCTGGAACTTAGCCAAATATTCTGGGATAGCTAGCAAGACAGTCCCAGGAATCCTCTTGCCTGTACCCCACCCCAGCAATGAGATAACAAGCACATATCACCAAGGCCAGCATTTTAAAAAAGTGTGTTCTAAGGGTCAAGCTCAGGTCCCCATGCTTGCATGGCAAGTCCTTTATTGACCAAGCCATCTCTCAACACCTAAAAGTGCATTTTTAAACCATAAACAAAACACAAAAGATGCTTCAGTCTATCTTACTGGAATGATGTTTGCTGTTATTGCCTGTGAAAGCTAAAGCTACTAATCCCCCTGAGCAAATACAAAGATGCTGTGCTATCTGCTTCTTCCTGGAGAAGTTATAAGGGAAGATATTATTTAGGGGACCAGGAGAACTGCAAGGCAGAGTGGGAAGTCATTCAGCGGGAAGAGAGCACAAAGACCAGTTCTAGTTCATTCTAGTTTGGTGGTGATCTTGAACAAGGCCTTTGATTTCTCCAGGTTCATTTGGTCCTCAACAAAGTAGATATAGTCATACTTTCCCTTGAGTATATTTAAAAATTAAAGTCAGCTACAGTCTTAAGATGTAAAAATTACCACATCAATATGGAATATCTTTATTTGCCTTATGAATTGTGCTCTGGGACTCTACACCCTGGCTTCTTGACTTTGCCCAAGGTCACATAACTGAAGGGAATTATAAAATATTTGGTAATATTAAAGGCTTCTAAATGTGCCATGACAAAAAAATTAATTTAAAAATCAAATTCGTGATGAATCTGAGATGTTTCTAGTGATTCTCACCCATGGTTCATTGCTTGATGTCACTGTAGCCTTGGTTCTGAACACGGAACATGTACACTTGCATCATGCATGCTGTGACCTCACATGGATGGACACTTGCCTCATGCATGCTGAGTGTGACCTCACATGTACATTTGCATTTTGCATGCTGTGAGCTCAAACGATGGCAGTAACACTGACTGAGACACTTTGGCTCAGATTCAAGACTACTGCATGTTTTTTTGAGTTGTACATGTGAAATAATTCTGTTCTTATAGGAACATAATGCTTTAACTATGGAAAATGCAGACTTTGTTTTTAATCCCTTTCTCCTTGCCAGTGACGTTGTCTTCCTTTTTTCTTGTTGGTATATATCAAATTGTGTTCCTTTAGATTGTATTATGCTAGACTATTCAGTTTTTATGCATTTGTTTGCTTGTTTTTTAGTTTTATTGTATATGTATACAGTGTTTGCACATATGTGTGTTAGCATGCATGTCTGTGAATGCATATAGAAGCTAGAGGAAGGTGTTGGGTGCCTTGCTCCATCATTCTCTGCCTTACTCCCTTGAGACAAGGGCTCTTGGTGAATCTAGAACTATGATATCCAGGCAATCCCCCTGTTTCTGACATGGCACAGTGCTGGGGATACAGGCGTGTATTCATGTCCAGGTTTTCACACGGGTTCTGGGAATTTGAACCCAGGTTCTCAGGCTTGCTCGACAGGTGCTTTACCCACAGAACTGTCTCCCTAGCCTTGGCTTTATTTCTTATACAAGGTTGGCTAAATAACCCAAACCCGGGATGGCCTGAACTTGAGACGCTTCTGCCACAGCTTCTTCAGTGCTGAAACTACAGGTGCAGGCCTTTTAAAAATGAAAATCAACCAGGAAAATATCTTTAATCCAGACCTTACCATACAAATCGAAGTAATAAAATATTATTTGGTAGAAGAAAGAAATCGTTTTCTGCTAAATTTTAACCTTCCACCTAGTGCAGTTAACCGTGGCTTCTAAACTTCCAAGACGAGGCCTGTGACAGGGAAAGGTGAGTGGAGGTGACGGCAGAAGATGCCGACTCAGGCTGGAGGCTGGGGGTGAAGGAAGAGACCTGGAACAGACTCCTGAGAGCTCACCCAGTGCGGGCCCCTCAGGTCACCTCTGCAGGGCCTCACTGCCAGTGGACATTGCTGCTGGAGTCTTGTGCCAGGCACCAGTGTTTACAACATCAGAATGGGGCTCTATTTATTTTCTAGCCCTGTACTTAACGGAGCACATAAATGTCACTGGACACAGCTTTCCTGGAGCCCCAGCAGCACAGGATAAATGGTTTGGCCCAGGCACTGGAGAACCGCAGTGCAGTGTCCAGGGAATCTTCCCAGTTTCTGAGGTTTAACATCTTCCAAGTTAGGATACAGGCACAGCCCTGAGCCTACAACCTCATCCACCACTCAGAGAGTCCCCAGGGGCCATTCTTCTTTCTGGGCTATGATGTGTTAAGTATCGGACACTAGCAGAGACCAGCAGGATGTTTCGGAGCCTGCCAAGGATTGCCATGTTCAAATCCTTCCAGCAGGGAGGAAACTGCAGCTGTGGGCCATCTAGCTCCTACAACACTGAGAAACTGACAGGCTCTTCTTGCTCTCCTTCATCCTCCTGCAGGATATGAAGTACCCCATACACCCCGCTTCACAAACGCCCCACGTCCCCAGTCCAGAAGATAGCTACTTCCGAAACTCACCTTACAGTGAATGCGGATGCAGTCGTAATAGTAACGCCACTCGTCTGGAGAAAATGTGACAGTGACCATGAGCGACAAGCCTGGGATGAGGCGATGCTCCTGGAAGGCAGGTAGGCTGTGTTGGGGCAGGCCCCAGAGCTGGCAGACAGCAGCACTACAGTGGGGTAGGATGAAGGATGCACACACTCGTGTCCTAGCAGGCCCGAGGCAGAAGCCACAACTCATCCCACATCTCGTCAGCAGGCAAGGGGACCCAGGGACAGTACCTTCTTCTCATACGAGATCCTGAAGTATTTGGTCTGCGGTGGTAAAATATGAAGGTGTGTATCTTCATCGGAAATATTGGCAATGTTCTGGGGGAGAAAAAGGTGAGTTTGAATTTGACTTATTTACATATTCATTATTTTTATTGCTTATACCTTATCTTTATTACAAAGAAAATTCGAGGACACATTATTTTAGTCTTTTTTAAAGACATGAAATATGGGGTGGAAGATGACTCAGCCAGGGAGTTTCTTGCTGGACAAGCATGAGGAGCTGAGTTTAGATCCCCAGAAGCCCATGTGAAAGTCTGGGTATGGTCACAGCAGTGTGTGTCAGTGAACCTCAATGCTGGGGAGAGACGGAGGGAGACTCCCTAGGGCTCCTAGACCAGCAAGTCTGGAAGAATGGATTAGCTCAGGTTCAGGAACAGACTCTGTCTCAAAAAATATGATAGAAAGTGGTTAAAAAAGATACCCATGCCCTCTTCTGGTTTCATTGTGTGCATGATGCACTCATATGGGTACATGCACTCACATATACATATCCATACACACACACACACACACACACACACACACACAGGAGAGAAAGAACGAGAGAAAGTAGAGAATAAGAATTAGAAAACAACTGGTTTTTCCTTTCTTCTTAGAACATTGTGTTATACATGTACATTTATGTACATGTTTATATGTAATATAATATTTAATATGATCAATATCACACAACTTAAAAAAGACATGTGATGCTTTTAATTTCCAGTTCTAAATTGTCAACTGATTATGACAAAATGATTTTGTTAGGACTGCAGAGAGAGCTCTGCAGTTAAGAGTGCCTTCTGCTCTTAGAGAGGGTTCCAGTTGCCAGCACTCACACCAGGAGGCTTACAACACCTCTAAGCCCAGATCCAGCAGATCTGACACGCTCTCCGGGCTCCATAGGCACTAGCACCCACATGCACACACACACAACACATATGTACGGTATAACCTGTAACTGCAGCTCCAGAGGCTACGAAGCCCTCTTCGAGCTTCCTGAGGGAACTCACATATGTGGCATGCATTCACATAGACCATTTTCATATGCACGAATAAAGCAGATAATTGAATGATCTTGTTGATTTTTGCCTAATTCCTGAATTCACGGCTAACTAAGGACTATAGTAAATAAATAAACCACACTAATGCTCAGGTAGAATGCACTGCGCCCACACTGTGGTGTTAAGGTTCCACATCCCTATGTCCTAAGAAGACATTGCTAGTCGTGGCCCTAATTTTGAGAATCAACATCTTCGGAGGGTAGAGTCCTTCCTTAATAGCTGTAACAGGGGGCTGAACAGAAAGTCAGAGGGCACTGCTTGGTATAGGTTAACGGGTTTTAACCCGTGGGCCCACAACCACACTGGCTGTCTCCTAGGAGAAGATGGCTTATTTATTAATAAATATAATTTGTGAGACAAAACATCTGTCCCCTAAACAAAAAAAATGTAAGGGGTCTTGGGTTTTGAAAAATTAAAACAAACAGAGATAACTGTTTAAAATTTCCAGGTAGATTTAAGCACTGATATTAATATGCACGCAAACAGAATGCTTCAAACCATTTGGAGGCGCGTGACCTCAGTGTTAATGAGTGGTCACCCAGTCATTCCATCCGTGGGCAATTTGCATAGTTTCCTGGGCCAAAACCTAGTAAAGCCTTTGTCCCATCTACTACAAGAATAGAGACCGTCTCAGACTGCCTGCATTCCAGGAAGTGTCTGCCTCACTCTGAGGGGTGCAATTACTGTGAACTATTCTGAGGGACATCAGTGGTATCAATGTAGAGCTCATTCTCCTTGGAAAGCAAAGGAAACCCCAGTTGAACAGGACAGGAAACCAACAGGAGCTGACCACTACCTGAACCATCTGTAGCCTCGCCCAGAACAAGTTCAAGGCTCTTAGACCCAGCTTCCATTTCAAGATGAGCTCCAAGTGTGCCCAAGCCAGTGCCCATGTCCCCACCAACATCATTAATCAGAACAAAGGGTCCCGGTTTGAACTGCAGGGTTTGGGACAGTACAGGTATTGCAGGTTCAGTACATCAAGCCCGGAGTTAATCCTTGAGGGACTTGAGACTGCACTTGTTCTGAGCTCAGGTGCTTGGACTCAGTTACAAGCAAGGGTATGAGAAAGGTTTTAGATGGTGTCTGTGTTTCTGAAAAAGAAACCGTGCAGGAGATTGATGATGGCGACCTTAGGTACCCCCACTGTAGAGTCCCGGAATATAACAATGATTTAGTATCACTTTTTTTGGCATGATAAAAGACTTCTGTTGATTTGGGGTTAGAGAGGAAACCCCAGTAAGACAGTACAGTTAAGAATTCTCCCCTTGTTAGGCAAGAATCTTTTTGAACTTAGGGCGGCCCATATGTGCATGAGTGTGAGGCCCACTGGGGCATAAGCACCCTGAAGTTAACACACCTCAGAAGAAAACTGACTCTCCCTCCACTAGTGGCCATCAATTGCCAAATGCTCATCAGCTCGGGGTGGGCCTCAGTAGTCTTTCCCCACGCCTTGCTGACGCTTTGCCCGGCTGGTTCTTGTGCAGGTCTTGTGCAGGCAGCCGTAGCTGCGGTGAGCTCTGTGCAAAGCCAGGTCATGTCCAGAAGGCTGCATTTCACAGCACTCTGTCCTCCTGTCATTAATGTTCCCTGAGCACTGTGGGTGAGGAAGCAGGCCCATGTAAACACCTCTTCTGCGACTGAGCCCCGATGTGCACTTATTCCCAGCACTTCTAACAGGTCTGAATGCTTTTGATAAGAATCTTAAGGTAATTGCTTTGGGCTTCTGTTTAGCTTTACTGATGGGAACAGGAAGTTGGCTTTCCCAGGGTCTCTCTGAATGCTATTAAGATGAAATCATTTTATACTTTTATCTTCTTGTTTGTTTTAATGTCTGATAAAAATCAATGTGATGCTTTGCACAACACTGACCTTACTGAGTGTGTGAACTTCCATGTCAGTCTTGTCTGAGAGTGAGCTCAGAATCTTTCCTTTCCAAGTGTGTTTGTTGGGTGTCTTCTGTGTGTCAAGCCTGTGCTGGGCTCTGAGGAAGTAGCAATATGAAAAGAGACAGGTATGTGGCTGCCCTCCAACAGGGTGAAGCACAGCTGAGACTTCAGATCTTATCTTTAATTATGTATACATGTATGCCTTTGTGTTTGTGCACATACGTGTTGGTGACTGGGAAGGCCAGGGAGCTGGAATTACAGGTAGTTGTGAACTGCCCAACATGGGTGCTGGGAACCAAAGTCAGGTCCTCATATAAGTAGTGTGCACTAGCTTAATCTAATAGGTATCAATATAGTTTATGGGTGTGGAATAGAGGCACAGAGAGATTAAACAGCTGGATCAGAGTACTGAGGAGGAGAAGGGACTGACGCTTGGGTGTGTTTGCCTCCATCATCCTTAACCACATGTTCTTAATGTTTAACATGTTTTTAATAACTAACTTGTTCTTAATGTTTGGGAAGATTGGTTAGAATGGAAAGAACTTTTTGTAAAAATCAAACAACAAGACAAAACAAACAAGTAGTATGCATGCTTAACCGTTTAAGCCATCGCTCCAGTCCCCTCTTGTTGCTCATGTTAATATCTGAATTCCAACCCACAGGGTGAAAAGGAACAGCAAAGAGGGGCCACGCCTCACTCAACTATTCTGGTAGAGAGAACGTGTGTGCTGGAGTGACCACCACCTCCTCCCAGACCTAGACACATCTTCTCTGGGCAGGCATGGCACCTGACCAGAGCAGGCCAAGGCAGCCCTGCCTGCCTCCTCCTCCCTCCACACTGGTTTGGAGGAAGGCAGTGCAGAATGGAGTTCTGTCCCCCTCACTCAATATCCTGTGTAATGGAACAACGAGTTTCAACTTTTGGAACTGGGTTTCTCTAGATGCCCCGTACACAGGGCTACTGGGAAGTCCAGACGCTGGTCCTTACATAGCGTAGGAGGGGCAGATATTGGAGAGAGACCCTTGACAGAGGGGCGTTAGTATGTTCCAGGACAGCGATGCCCCTTTCTAGTTTCTCTTCAAGGAACTGCCTTTCTGACTAAGTCAGTCCCTCTCTCTCCCCTTGCCCCTTCTCTTTTTCTGTCTTGTTGGGCCCTACATTTACTATTTTTATTGTGTTTATTTCCTTATGGGAGGTGGTGTGTGTCATGGATGCTTACAGAGGTCAGAGGACAAGTGGGAGGAGCTAATTTTCTCCACGGCTTGAACTTAGGTTGTCAAGCCTGTTGGTAAGCGCCTTTGCCCACAGAGTCATTTTACTGCACACCACAATCATTTTTGAAACAAGAACTCTCACGTTTACCTGGCACTCGGCTCATCTAGTCTTGTTGACCAGTAAGCCCCATTTCCACGTCTCCACCTTCCTGCAAATGGACTCACCAGACTATGCCAACAAACCCAGCTCTGCGACAAGGTGCTCATGCTGAGCAGCAAGCACTGTTCCCCTGCGCCATCTCCTTGGCCCCTGCTCTCCCTCTCAGTTAGGAACAAAAATGTACGTACCAGAATCTGTTGGTGCTGCTTCTCTATCTCATAGCCTCCAAAATGGACTATGCCTGGTCTGGCTTGGATGGCCTTATTGTTCAGAAGCTTGGCATAAACCTCTACAAAAGACAAGTCCATCGTGAGCTAAAGAATACTACATTGAAGATGTCTTATTGGTGTGGGCAGTCTTTAGTTCAGGGCACGTTAAGCAGGGCCAATGACCAGACAGTGAACACAGCTGTCAATAAGGTGGATTTTGAGTCCCCAATAAACTGGACTATGTCTGCTTTTCTACTTTTTTAAAAAAATATTTTTATTTTATTTGTGTATTTTTATTTTATTTGTGTATGTATGTGTGTGCGTGTATCTCTGTGTGTGTATGTGCGTGTATCTCTGTGTGTGTGTGTGTGTGTGTGTGTGAACTTGCCTGTAGAAGCCAGAAGATCTCAGATCCCCTTAGAGCTGGAGTTCCAGGCTTAGAGTCTGATATGAGTGGTGGGAACCAAACTCAGGTCTACAAGAGCAGTCAGGGCCCATGACAGACTGGCCTTGTCTCCATCCCCTCCCTTCAATCTTTGTTCATATATGCTTATTATTTATTAATTTGCTCTCCACATATGTCATGTATGCATATGTGTGTGTATGTGTGGAGGTCAAAGACCAACTTCTGCCGTCATTCTTTGGGTGTTGTCCACTTTTGTTTGGTTTTGATTTTTTGGGACAAGACATCTCTCAAGCCTGGAACTTAGATGGTGGACCAGGTTGACTGGCCAGCGAGCCCCAGGGAGCTGCCTGATTCTGTCTCCTAGTGCTGGGATTACAAGCACATATCAGACATGCCCTTGGATAGTTCCTGAGTGTGGCATTACAGACATGCTCAATCACATTCCTTTATGTGGCGCTGGAGATGAAAGTCAGGGCCTCATGCATGTTAGGCAGGGCTCATCCAGTTCAGCAATTTCTTTTAATGCTAAAACTTTTTTGGTTTCAGGTCATAAAGCAGCATTCTGTGCTCCTGCCCAGAAATGGTTAAGTATACCAATGTGCACTTGACAGTCTTAAGGTGACAAGAGTCATATGGAGCAAACACATTTCTAAGGTTTAAGGTGGGGCTTGTACGTGTTGGGAGTGTGGTCAGTTTTAATTGTCAACTTGACACAACCTATAATTACCTAGAAAGAGGGTCTCAATGAAGGGCTGTCTGAAAACTAGACTCTAGAGCAAGTTGGCCTGTGGACATGTCTATGGGAAGACCCAGCCTGAAACCGTAGGCACCATTCTCTGATTTAGGGCTCCCGGACTGTATCAGACAGGACAAGCTCACATCTATCTCTCTCTGCTCTTGACTATTGATGGATGTAAGCAGCTGCTTCAAATCACATCTTGCATTCCTTGCTGTGATGGACTGTGACCTGAGATAGACCCTTTCTCCCCCGAGTCGCCTTTGTCAGGGCACTTCACCACAACGTTGGAAGTGACACTGGGATGGGGTTAGAAAATGTGAAGTTGCAGAGCTGGCCGTGGCTCATCACCAGCTGAATGTCACCTCCTCCCTCACAAGGTGTCCACTTCCAGTCAGCGGTGGGGACTTCCCCATGCCAGCTGCTCCAGCAGTGAAACAGAACTGGGATGTTTGCCGGAAGTTGTTGTATGACCATCAGGTGACACTCCTGCAGATCAAGGCATCAGGTCACACAGCTCAGGGAGAGGTAGGAGAGAGAGACATGAGACAGGAGCGGAGCCCCTCACCCAGGAATTCAGCTGAAGCCACCCAAAAAAGCAAAAATTCAGCACAATTAACAGCTACTTATGGCCTTTTTTCTCCCAGCTGTAAGCCTGGATGCTTCTAAGAACCTCATCAGAGATCCCCTTTACAGGGAAGGGACTGTGGCAAACCCCTTGTGCAAACCTAGTGATTTCTTGTCTTACTTTATCAGATTATAACTCCAGAGTTATTGCCAGAGTCGCCCTGAAATCTCATCAAAAGAGAGAGAGGGGGAAAAAATGAAATGAGGTTCTTAGCAACCTTGTGAAATGTAACCTGAGAGCCACCAAGATGGTCTATTTGTCTAATAGTAAGGCCATTCATTCAGCTGTCCCTCCAGGAGCCTGCACCACACTTGGGTATGGTTTATGCCGGCAAGCCCACATCAGCATCTTCCCATCTGTCATGCTTTCTGCTGAGCAACTCTTTTTGCTAACCCCTGCACCTAATTAGGCTTTTGTTAATATATATCTAATAAACCCAGCTCTGCTTCCTAAGCTGCGTGGTTCTGAATTATTTTTCCATGTCAAAGAAATGAATCCTGGTTTGACCTAAGTGCGGTCCCTAAAAGATTAGGGGAACCCCTCAGGCTGTGACAGTTGACCCACTGTCCCCTCATGCGGAGCAGAACTGCCACTTTATCCAGGGTACAAAGAGCCTTGAAAATTCAAGCAGGACAGAGATGGGTGTAAGGGGTTCTGAGTCTGAGGTGAGGAGTGTGGTGATCCCAAGACCTGTTGAGGATGGAGGTTGTCCGTGGTGCTCTAGGCAGATACTGGACACTAGAGGGTGTTTCTACAGGATTCCAGGTCCTTGCCTCCCAGAGCAAGGAATTGCATCATGCATCAGGGACATGGGAGTGGTGGTAAAATAGAAATAGTTTATCGAGAGTGAAGTACTTCAGGAACTGGAAGTGGGACAGGGCTGGAGAAAGGCCAGAGTTCCACAGTGGATGGTATATATCAGGATTTGTGGCAGGCTTTTGGCGCATCTGCGTAGCGTTCATGTGTTCTGCAAATGCTATATTGCACATCAGCCTCAGTGGAAGAGGAATCCAGGCTTTCTCTGACATTGGTTTTTATTCATATGTTAACTGTGTGTTTGTGTGTGTGTGCGTGCTCGTACACATGCTATAAGACAACATTGGTGTCACTCATTGTCCACATTGTTTTTTAAGGCAGGGTCTCTTACTGGCCTGGAAATAACCACATAGGCTAGGATGGCCAGCCAGGATCTGCTGCCCTCTTACAGGCTCCGTGGACACCCACATGCAAACAAGTATATAAATGAAAATAAAAATAAATGTTTTTTAAAATCTACCATTTAAGCATCTTGATAAAAATAGAACTACCATTCTTAATAATAAGAACTATTATGAGCCTATAAGATGATACAGCTAAACCAGCACCCCCACCCCCAGCTTCCTGGACTTTGGATCCCTGGAGACGTAATTCATAGACAAATGGCATCTGCGCACTCACTGGACTCCAGGAGATGGTTAGGCACTTCTGCTCTTTTCTTGGGCTCCTCCACCAGGCTCTTCAAGAGGATGGGTGACACTTTGTCAATGGATTCTTCTGCATTTTTTAGTTCCTGCATGGCCGGTTTCATGACTGCCATCTTCTCGTGAAAACTGGAGTTGTCAGTCTAGAGTCAAAGGTCATTTCCTGGGGAGAAAAACGGGAGTGGTAGACTCATCGTGAGGAAGCACACACATATTTCTTCTTAGCTTTTGACAAATGTACCCCTTGTCCCGGCGTGGTGTCCTGTGGCTCCAGCCCTCCCTCTCCCATCTGCTGGATGCTGCATTCCCACACATAGCTGCCTCATTAATCATTTGACTTCACACACCATAACCCAATATGGCAACATGCTCCAAACTCTCCCATGACTCCTCAGGGCTTGTCTGAAGGGTGCACACCAGGGCGGATGTCTCAAAGCCTCATAAGTTTGGAAAGTTCCTAGTTTCCTTTCTGTTGCTATGACAAGACATCCTGATAAAAAGCAATGCAGAGGAGGAAAGGGTTTATTTCGGCTTACTCCAGCTCATCAAGGGGAAGTTGAGGCAGAAACTCAAACAACTAGACACATTAGTCAAAAGCAGAGAGAAATGAATCCTCCCATGTTAGCTGGGAGGATTTTGCTTCCTAGCTTTCTTCACTCTTACACAGTGCAGGGCCTAGCCTAGGGCATAGCGCTGTCCACAACAGGCTGAGTCTCCTAGCCTAGGGCATAGTGCTCCCCACAACAGGCTGAGTCTCCTAGCCTAGGGCATAGCGCTGCCCACAACAGGCTGAGTCTCCTAGCCCAGGGCATAGCGCCGCCCACGACAGGCTGAGTCTCCTAGCCCAGGGCATAGCGCTGCCCACAGTGGGCTGAGTCTCCTAGCCTAGGGCATAGCACTGCCCATATTGGGTTGAGTCTCATTCCTAGGGCATAGCACTACCCACAATGGACTGAGTCTTCTCACATCAGTTAACAGTCAATCCACAGATACCCAGAGGCCAATCTAATCTAGATAATTCCTCATTAAGACTCTCTTTACAGGTGATTCTAGAATGTGTCAAGTTGATAATTAAAATTCTTCTTCCTGTCTCTACATCACATTCACAGAGATATGTGAACAAGGTTCCTTCAATATTTTGAGTTGGCAAGATGCAGGCATTCCTAAATCACCTTCGCCCTCTGCTAAAAGGAGGTGACAGAGAGGTAATGAAGCCCACAGGTGGCCAGGTCTCAGAGACCTGGGCATGCCTGGGAACTCTGTGGGTCCCTACTGTCCTTGACAGCCATCGGCAGTTCTACTTTCCTCATGAACACCGGTTCCCAAACCCTTCTAACATCCTTTTCAATTACTAGTTTATAAGTCATCTTGCATTAACAATGTATTTCCTTGAAACAGAACTTTAGAAATTCCACAGTTTTGAGAATGACTATTATTTTATGTGTGTACATGGTGGGGAGCAGCAATGTGCATGTGGGGATCAGAGGATAAACTGGAATTAGTTCTCTCTTCCACTTTCATGTGGGTTCTGGGGATTGAACTCAGGCCATCGGGCTTGCAGAACAAGTACGTTTGTCTACTGAGCCATCTCACTGGCCGCAAACCCCACATTTCCTACATCAGACACAACTCTTAACCAAGGCCATGGGGCCGCTCAGAGGAGCCCCTGAAATTGAATGTAAAATCAAGAATGCATGTTTATGAGTTTTGCTTTTGTCTTTCTTGGAGAAGTCCCACAGCATTGGAGAAGACCCCAGAGACACAGAACACAGTAGCTGCTAACAATCATTTCTAAAGTAAGTTAGCTGGGCCATCCTCTTGCCTGCAACCCCTTTCAGGAGCAAAGGTGGCTTGCTCCTCAGCACACCTTCCGATGCGGGCCCCTAGCTCACCCTCCAACCCCTCCTGCTCTTGGCCCCACACAGTCACTGCCTGCATTTCAGATAGGGTCAAGCTGGGCAGAGAGATGACTGAGCGGCTAAGAGCACTCCTGCTCTTCCAAAGGTCTTGTGTTCAATTCCCAGCAATCACATGGTGGCTCACAACCATCTGTTATGAAATCCAGTGCCCTCTTGAGGAAGAAACCTCGCTGGTCATCAATTTAGACCATGAAACCCAATATGGACAAGTTCAACAGAACCACCGTGTATATATATATGGGCTGACCATGCACCCTTCAGCATTGATAGGGCATACATTTCATTCATTTTTTTTTCAAGTTGTGCAGGGCCTCACCCTGGCTAATTTCCTCTTCCTTTAACCCCAACCCATGCTAAGGGTTGGGTAGAATCAGACTCTACCTCCCATCATTTCTTTGGTCCCCTAAACCCTCCCCGACCCAGTCCCAAGACAAACACCTTTTGGACAGCTGCCTGGGGCTCTCCCTTTTAGCAGCTCAGCGGCCACCTTGGGACACTCAGACCCCCGGGTACGAGGCCCCTTACCCGGCAGATCATAGTTCCGGGGCGGGATTCGGCTGCGTGCAGGAACCTACTCAGAGCGTCGCCATGGCAACGCGGACGCATTCCCAGAATACGCTAAGGGACGCGCCCAAACAGTCCGCAAACACGGGGGATGTTGGGCGGCTTTTGTTTCTTGGGCTCTGAGCAGAGTGTAGAGCCTGAGAAAGACTAGAGAGCGCCACTTACTATGTGGAAAACCAATGGATTCCCCAGAGGAGCGGAGAAAGTTTGAAGACACCATGGAGTCGGAAGGAGCAGTTGGGGGGCCGGGCTTCCTAGCACAGTGGGCGGGACCTCCTACTGTACATTCTGCTCCCTTCCCCGCTCCCCGCCCGGGTAAACTTTAAACATTAGCAAAGTTAGGCAGACCGCTAAAAAGAAGTTCTGCTTCCTCTACTGCAATCATGACCAAGTCTCAGCTAATCAAATTTCGTCCGTACTTTTTATTATTTTGAAAAAAAATTCCCGCATGCCTTTGTATACTCTTTACAAACAGTTTATGTTTTATTTACTTGTTGACAATTTTACGCATGCAAACAATGTATCTTGATTGTATGCACTCCCAGCCCGGACCAAGAGCCCTCAGCACATCCCCTCCCCCTCCACTTTCTCTTTTATTAACCCACTGCCTCCAATTAGTGCCGCCTGCTGGACTGCTGACTGATCTTGTTGACTTGACCTTGTGCAGGTAGGTCTGGGGCAGAGAACCACAGCTGCAGGGAGTTCGTGGGTGCAATGGCCATGTCCTATCCAGAAGGCATCATTCCACAGCCTTCCTCCCGTCCTCCGGCTCTTACATCCTCTCTACCGTCCTTTGATTTTCCTTGAGCAGTGAATCAGAAGATGGGTTGACAGAGATGTTCTATGAGGTCGAACACTCAACAGAGTTATTGTCAGCACTTTGACCAGTTATGAATCTCTGTATTAATTACTGCCCACTGCAGAGGGCAGCTTCTCTGGCCGAGGCTGGGAGCTGTACTAATCTGTGGGAAAAGGCAATACATATTTAGACGGCAAAACAACAGTAGTAGGTTCTCCCATAGAGCACGGACCTCACCACCCACGAGGTTCTGACTGGGTTTACAGTACCAGGCCTGAATTCCTACTTGTGGAGAAGACTTCAAATCTAATCCTAAAACACTGGAAGTTTAAACAGGTCACTCAGGAGTCCCGCTTTCTATGTGCTCTCTGCTCTCCCTCCCTTCCTGCATGACTTGACACTTGATGTGATCTTCACAGCCATATGCACAAAGGCTCCGGAAGACTAACTCCTCTGGACTGTCTACTTCCTGCAGCCCTTCCCCACCTACAAAGGTCCATTGGTTTGTTGGTTCCACTTTCCCTCTCTCCTTACCATCATTACTACTTATTAAAAACCTCATCTTGGGACTGTTAGGTGTGCTTGCTTCCAAGCAAAATGACCTGAGTCTGATCCTTAAACCCATATGAAGGAAGGAGAGAAGTGACTCCTGCAAGTGGTCATCTTCTGAACTTGACAGGTATGTTGTGGCAAGAGCGCATGCATGAAATACACACACACACACACAGAGAGAGAGAGAGAGAGAGAGAGAGAGAGAGAGAGAGAGAGGGAGGGAGGGAGAGAGAGAGAGAGAGAGAGAGAGAGACAGAGAGAGAGAGAGAGAGAGAGAGAGAGAGAATTAAAATAGTATCTTTCAGCAGGGGCACTAAGTAAGATTCACTTTCAATCACCCTCATGAATTTCCTAGCCAGTGATATTGTTTTTCTCTCTGGGTTTTCAGAGACCTTTTCTCACACCTTTTTAAGGCCAGGTCTCATCTAATTGAGAATGGCCTGAATTCTCTATATATGATGACTTTGCACTCCTGCCTCGGGATTGCAGACGTGTGCCACCATGCCCACCTGGGTTTTGCCACCTTTCTCTCTTTAAGTGTTACACCCATCATTATTCGTGTGTGTGCCTTAATTTTGGTTTTGAGATAGAGTCGTGCATCTTGGGCTGACTTCAAACTTGCTGTGTAACCAAGGTTGGCCTTGAACTCCTGATTCTCCTGCTTCTGCCTCCCCGGTGCTGGAACTGCAAATGTGTACCACACTCAGCTTGTGTGCAATGTTTCGGGGGCTAGGAGGTTGGAGGGCTTTGTGCATGTTAGGCCAGCACTCTGTCAACTGGCTACACTCCCAGCTCTGTGTGTAAACGTCTCAAACAGCGGAATTCTTAGGGGAAAGCTCTGGTGTCTAATCTTCCCATCTCCCAACAGCCCTTGACATAGTTCTTTTCCACAGTGATTATTCCTTTACTGTTGGCCAAGAGAATGAAAACCATCATTGGGTGATCTAGCAGGTTGCTTTACTTCTTTATGTTTTGGGCCCCAACAGGACTGGTGTAGGAGGCCCTTCTGTATTTCTGTTGTTTCATTGGTTGAATAAAGAAACTGCCTTGGCCTTTTGATAGGGTAGCCCTTAAGTGGGTGGAGTAGACAGAATGGAAGGCACTGAGAGCAGACGCCATGATTCTCTGGCCCAAGATGGATGTAGGTTAGAATCTTCCCGGTAAGCCACGACCACGTGATGGGTTAAGCTAATATGTATAAGAGGTTAAAACTAATGGTCCAGGCAGTAATTTAATTAATACAATTTCCGTGTGGTTATTTCAAATGTAAGCTAGCCCAGCAGCCGAGAGCCGGGCAGACAGAACCGTGCTCCTCTCAGGTGCTGGGAACACAGCTGGCACCTCTTACTAAGCCCGCTCCTCCTCATTACTACACAGGACAAGATTTCAGGGAAGCAGGCAGGTTTCCAGTTTCTAGTACTCTCAAGTCTGCACTCCAGCTACACACCCCAGCATGAATCACAAGGTATTTTCATACACTTACATATGTAAATACACATTGTGCTGCATTTTAAAAGGCAAGCTTATCATTTTCAGTAAACACTCATTTCCTATTATATATAAAAAGTACCCCTGTGGTCACATAAGCCACAGTGCCTGTTGTCATATGTGGTCAGGTCTGTTGTCACTGTCCACTGTCTCACAGCAGGAGAACCTGCTGCATCCAGGTCAGGCATGGGTGTCTGATCGATTTAGGGCTGGGCACATCATCGAATTCTAGCTATGAGACTCTAGCTTCTGGGAGAAGTCTGTAGAAGGCTTTCTCTCTGCACCACAGGGTCCTCACCACTAATGGCACACAGAGATATAATATTGTGTTAGTTACTTTTCTCATAGCTGTGACAAAATACCTAAGAAAAGCAGCTTAAGGAAGATGGGTTCATTTTGGCTTAGTTCCAGAGTTTAGTCCGCCATAGGGGACAGAATTCTAAGGTCACATTCCTCAGTCAGGAAGCAGAGAGAAATAGATGCTGGTCTTTTTCTTTCTTTCTTTTTTTTTTTTTTAGTCTTGAACCCCAGGCCACAGTATGGTGCTGCCCACATTAGCCAGGGTGGGTATTTCCACCTCAGTGTAGCCAGTCTGAAAACTCCCTTGCAGACAAGCCTAGAGATTTGGCTCCTGGGTAATTCTAGATCTGGTTAGACTAATCATCCACCTAAGTCACTGCCAT
Source organism: Dicrostonyx torquatus (assembly GCA_028555095.1). NCBI lineage: Eukaryota > Metazoa > Chordata > Mammalia > Rodentia > Cricetidae > Dicrostonyx > Dicrostonyx torquatus. The sequence continues at coordinate 115,493 of JAQHUG010000748.1, read as the reverse complement.
ATCTTTCTCTTTCTGAGAATAATTTCTGAAGCTGCAACAGCCATTAGAAGTCATGAGGGGCCTGAGCGTTTGGTGAAATTGATGATGAGGATAGGAGACCAGAGAAAAGAACTCTGCCTTCATCTCACCTCAGCTTGTTGAGTACCTACAGCCCGTGATCTTGTTCTTACTGCTTCAAACGCCTGACATACAGTGATTTCTTGTGTGTGTGTGTGTGTGTGTGTGTGTGTGCACATGAACTCACGTGTGTGCAAATGCATGCATGTGTACATGTAAAAGCCGGAACACAATCTCTGGTGTCGTTCCTCAATTATCATCCACCTTGTTTTTCGAGACAGTCTCTCACTGGTCTGGAACTAAACCAGTTCATCTAGGCTGGTTGATCAATAAGTCCCAGGCATCCTCCTGTCCCTGTTTTCCTAGCAAGGGGAAGGGTTGCAAACTGGTGGAACCATGCTTGGCTTTTTTTATGTGGGCTGTGGGGATCAAAAACTCGGGTCCTGATGCTTGCAAGGCAAACATTTTACCGACTGAGCTATTCCTGAGCCACACTCCCAGCCTGAATTTTGAACCCTCGATGTTCAATCAGCATAAGCTATGGCAATGGAGCTTGCTAAGGATGTAGGATCTCAGGCTATCTGAGACCTCCTGAATCAGGAACTGCTTTCTAATAAAATCCCACCAGGATATTTGTAAGTTCATTAAAGTTGGAGAATTCTGGATCCCATGGATGCCCTACAATTATGGCTGCTCTAGATGGCCAATTGCTTCCTCTGCTCACTTGCACGCTGCAGTTAGCATTACAATGACCAGACAGCGAGGTGCCCCAGGCCCCAGGAGAATAAGAGAGAAGAGCTGACAACAAGCAGAGAAGCTTGTCATAAGTTCCCATGGAACAGGAAGAGCCATTGATTTCCTTGTTTAAATCTTTCTGGTGCCTTCATACTGTATGTGGAATAAACTCAAAATTCTTAACATGCTTTCAGGGATAGGTAGGACTCAGCTGCTACCCTGTTCCTACCTTCTCTGTTTGCCCATCTCCCACTCCCTTTCTTTGCCTAAATGTGGTGGCTTATACTGGCTACTGATCCACTCTACTCCCATGAAGAGCTGGGGCCCCTGTCCTCTCCTCTTGGATCTTAAATCTGTGACTGTTTTCACTGCCCAGTTGAGCCCCACTTGAATTTAAGATCCCAAAGTTTGTGAGGTAGAATGGTATGGCGGTTGTTTCAAGATATGAGATTTGGGATAGATGTTCATAGTACAAGTCAAATAGGAACATGGTCGACTCCTAGCCTGCTCCATTTATACAGTCCAGGACCAGCCAGGGGATGGTGCCACCCGCAGGGGCAACACCTCAGTTAATCTGATCAAGATAATTTCCTTAGTCATTCCAAGAGACTAACCTAAGCTAAGATGATCTTGACAAGTGTGCCTGAGGCTTGTCTCCAAAGTGATTCTAGATCCTGTCAAGTTGACAATTACTGTTAATCAGCACACTTGATGTTTGAATATACTATTAATGATTTTTGTTTTGAAGATTTTTTTTAAGACTTATTATTTATCATATGTGTAGTGTTCTGGCTGCACACCAGAAGAGGGCACCAGATCTCATTATAGATGGTTGTGAACCACCTACCTGCTGGGAACTGAACTCAGGACCTCTGGAAGAACAGCCAGTGCTCTTAACCTCTGAGCCATCTCTCCAGCCCCTGTGTTTTGAAGATTTTTTTTTCTGTTTTGTTTTTAGGGACAGGGTTTCTTTATGTAACAGCCCTAGCTGTACTGAACCTTGCTCTGTAGATCAGGCTGGCCTCGAACTCACAGAGATCCACCTGTCTCTGCCTTCCGAGTGCTGGAATTAAAGGCATGTGCCACCCATGTCCCACTATCTTGAAGATTTTTTTTTAATGTGCTGTATTTATCTAACGATCCTTCCAAACTCCTATAATCTTTTATGATATTTCTCTCATTCTTGTTCCCATGGTTTCCCTGAAACAGCAATTTAAACAAGACCGTGCAGGGGACTGGGGAAATGTTGCTCATGCAGAGGACCTGGGTTCAATTCCCAGCCCCCATATGGAGGTTCACCACCATCTGTAGTTTCAGTTCCCAGGGATCTGAAGCCTTCGTTTGAGTTCTACAGGCTCCAGGCATGCATGTGGTACACATACAAACACTAAAGCAAAACATTCATACAGCTTTTAAAAATTGCAGTTAGAAAGCTTGTCTCTCCTCCCTGGTGGTTAGAGTTTCAATCTGAAGCCAGGAATCTTGGAGGAAGACCTTCAAAGGCATTGTCTGATGGTGGACTCTGATATTGCCCTCTGAGAATCTAAACAAAGCTCTCAGACAGCTATTTTTCTCTTTTTTTTAGCTTTCTTTTTATTTATTCTTTGTGTCTTTCACATCGTGCCTCCTGATCCCACCCATGTCTTATACTCTTGCATCCACACCCTGGCCGGAGGGAGGGAG
>JAQHUG010000748.1:99228-112902 GCA_028555095.1 Dicrostonyx torquatus | reverse complement strand
AGTAAACCCCTTTACCCATAGATCTTTACTTGCAGGCATTCATCACAAAGAATCATTGGTCTGGTTTGAGGCTGCAGGTCTCTGCTACACCATCAGCACTGGGCCCCCAACCAGACTCTTCCTGGATATCCCCTTTCGGTCAAATGTTTGCATGCACCCAACTCTGTTCTTTCTTAAAGGACAACACCAAAAGCCAAACAAGCAAAACAAAAGCTTACTAAATGTATTCTTCGACAACCTCATATGTGCATATGGTACATTCTCTTCTTTTTATATCTTATTTGTTTTGTGAGTGTGTGTCATGCACACATGTGGAAGCCAGCGGGTACCAATGAGGTCAGTTCTGTCCTACACACTGGAGCCTGGGGGTTAAACTTAGGAGGTCAGGCTGGCGTGAGTATCTTTACTTGCTAAGCTAGCTCACTGGATATGTTTCTCTCTGAACCCCACCCTGGGAGCTGTTTAGTCTCCCTCCCTACAAATCCTTATCTCCCACCTATCTCTTTTTGCTTCATTAGTAGCTGACACCTCATGGGCTCGGCAGCAGGTACAGGGCTGAAGACAAAGGCCCTTTACCACGTCGTGATGCCAAAAGATGGGTATTTACCCCTTACTGTACAGATGAAGAAACCCAAGTCTCCAGGATCCAAGTAACTTTCCCAAGGTCCTAGTATTTTTCATTTGTCTGTTTGTTGTTTTTTGTTTTTCGAGACAGAGTTTCTCTGTAGCTTTGAAGTCTGTCATGGAACTTGCTCTGTAGACCAGGTTGGACTCAAACTCACAGAGATCCACCTGTCTCTGCCTCTTGAGTGCTGGGATTAAAGGTAGATGCTATCACTGTCCAGAAGGTCCTAGTATTAATTGATGATTAAGTCAGGATTTGAATCCAGGTTTGGCTGTTACCAATTTTAAACATTTTAATGATATTTATTTATACATTTAGTGTGTGCATGTGTGTGTGTGTATGTGTGCACGCACACATGCGCACACTCCACAGTGCATGTATGGAGGTCAGAGAACAACTTAAGAAAGTAAGCTTTCTCCTCCCACGGTATAGGATTCAGGATTGACCTCAGATCATCAGACTTGGGGGCAAGCACCTTTACCTGCTGAGCCATCTCACCAGCCCACAAACACCAGCTGCCCTGTGGGTTTCTCTGGGAGGGTTGGGTGCTCCTGACCTTCCACCTAGGGAAGATAAAGTCTTGACAGCACTGACAACACTCTTTCAGATGTGGCTTTATTTGTTCTTTTATTTGATCTGCTTTACCGTTCATATTTCATATACACATTCAAAAGAATGCTGATAAGTGGTGGAGGAAAATACAAAAAGTAAAGAAGCAACTGCTTCCCCAGAAAGGCAGTCTATATTTCTAGAGAGCAAACATAGAGGCTGAACTATAAAAACCTCACTAAAATGTGAATGTTAAACTTCGTAGTTCAGCACTCAATAGGAAACCACTCTGAAACCACTCTCGCTCATTATTTACGGCTCATGGATAAAACATTAGCTCTGCTCTCAGTAAAGCCGCCTATTCAGGGCACAGGTCTCTCTGTGTATCTGATTCCATGCCTCGAATGGTTCTCTTTGAACTCCTGCCGTCATTTGGTGGAGACCTTGGACTCAGACACCTGAAGCAGTCAGTTTCTTCCTCTTTTCTTGTTATCTCCTTGCAGAACCTCCAAACCACTGAATCTCAAATCTTACTTCCTCAGAGAAGCCTTGCTGGAAGGCAAGTGTATTAGTTAAGGTGCTCTAGAGAAACAGAATGATTGTCTGCCTTCCTTCTTTCCTTCCTTCCTTCCTTCTTTCCTTCCTTCCTTCCTTCTTTCCTTCCTTCCTTCCTTCCTTCTTTCCTTCCTTCCTTCCCTCTCTGCCTCTCCCCCCCTCCTTCCTTCTTTCCCTTCTTCCTCCCTATCTAGGAGACTCATTAGAATGGCTTACAGTCTGTGGTCTAGATAGTTCAACAATGTGTGTCTACCAATAGAAGGTCCAAGAAACCAGTAGTTGTTCAGTTTCCAAGGCTGGATGTCTCAACTGGTCTATAATATAAACTGAATCATGAAGAAGTGGGCCCTAATGCCAGTGAAGGAATGGACTTCTGAGGGAGAGCACGAGTAAGCTGGCAAAGAGGGCAAGCTTCCTTCTTCCTGCTCCTTTGTATATAGGCTGCCAGTCAAAGGTGTGGTCCAGGCTAAGGGCAGATCTTTACACCTCAAGATCCGGATTAGAAGTGGATCTTCCCACTTCAGATGGAGGGAAAACCCTCACAGATGTACCCAGCGGCTTGGGTTTTAGCTAACTCCAGATGTGGTCAAGTTGACGACCAAGAACAGCAAGTTAGGACTTCAGTGATGGCGGCCCCAACATGACAGATGCTAGGACGTTCTTCTCTCCATTGCTGGCTCTTCCATTATAACTGGTTTCATTCTCAACGAGGATGTCCCATGCCCTGGAAAAGACTGCCATCTTGCTATTAGTTTGATCATGGTGCCCACATATTGAATGTATTGGTCAGAATGAATGTCTGTCTCAGAACCAATCACTGTTACTTGATTGGCGAGTGCAGAAGATGCTTGCTTCCCTGTTGGGACACGTGATAACAGTTGGGCTACTCTTCCTGAAAGCCCAGCAAGTCCATGGTCTTCTAGTAGACAAGAGAAGTTTGTATAAATAAAAACAAGAGTAGAGGATGGCAGGGAAAACCATATATGACTGCAGACTTGGGCCTTATGAAATATGGATATTCAAACGTGCTTGGCCTGTGAGCCTGGTGACAGGTAGGGCTTAGTTGACATACAAATTCACTAGGTTTGGTTGTCTGATACCTTCCTATATGCTGTGTGTGTGTATGCGTGTGTATGTGTGCATACACCATGTATGTGAAGGCCAGATGTCAGTCTCTGGAGTCATTCTCCAGGCAGCATGCACCTTTTCTTTCTTTCTTTCTTTTTAAACATGATCTCTTACCAAGACCCAATGCTATAAAGTTAGTTTGGCTGGCCAGCAAGAACCCTTCCCCCATCTGCCCATCTCCATCTCCTCTGAGCTAGGATTACAGATATAACCACCGAGCCTGGCTTTTTATGTGGGTGTCGGGGATCAAACTCAGGTTTTGATGTTTATCCTACAATCACTTTACCAAGAGAACCATCTTCACTGAGTCGCTATATTCTTTGCAAACACAGCATATAGGAAGGTATCAGACAACCAAACCTAGTGAATGTGTATGTCAACTAAGCCCTACCTGTCACCATAGCATTTACAGCAGTCTGGAAAAACCCGCTGCATCCTATGGTTGCTATGACTGCTAACCAACAAGCTTATTCATTTTGGGGTGATACAGGACTCTTAAACAAGTGGCAGCCTCAGTCATCCTTCTTAGCCTCCTGGAATGGGTGTGGTCAGAGCATGTTAGTCTCTCCAATGGGTCGGAGGTTGGCAAAGGCAATTTCCCCAGTCTCCATCACCCTCGTGTAGCACCTGGGACAGGACAGGAGCTCAGTAAATATTTGTCAAATAATGTTAATTCTCTACCATGTCTTTTCCTTGCTGTGAGGGGGAAAAACAATATAAGACATAATGGAGAAATAATTTTTTAAAAGGGGGGAGGGTTCTCCAGCCGTTCAGCAAATCCTCTTTACAAAGTGAAGAAAAGAAGATAATTTTTCTAATTCAGTGCAATGCTTAATGCAATCAATTGGGCAGGCTCTAGAAGCACCATGGAGACAAACCTCTGGGCATATCTGTGAGGGAAACTAGGTTAACTGAGACAGAAAGACCCATCCTGAATGTGGGCAGCACCATCCCTTGGGGCCTGGACTGAATAAAAAGGAGAAGCTGAGCTGAGGTCCAATATCCATCTCTTTCTGCTTCCTGAGTGTGGATGCAACATGACCCGCTGCCTCATGCTCCTTCCTCCGTGCCTTCTCCACCAGGACGAACTGTACCCTCAAACCATGAGCCAAGCTAAACCTTCAGCCCGAGTTGCTTTTGTTGAGGTATTTTATCACAGCAACAGAAAGAGTGGCCAATGCATTCAGTCAGCATCAAGCCAGGCTGAATGTGCTGTGACTAAGTTCTCTACAAAAGCAACACAAGTCTTACTCTTTGAGACCCTCAGGAAGGATTTTTGATGGGGAAACAGCTTTAGCCTATCAGGGTAGTAGCCCCACCCTGCCATTAGCCATTGGCGGATTGTTCGGGGTTGGACCATGAGGTCCTAGTTAGGTATAAAAGGTTGAGTCCGCGTGAAAAATGTCTCTCTCTGCGCGGATCTTGGGTCGGTCGGTAAGCGTCTTCGGAGAAGCACGGATCCAGTGTCCGGGATTGTAATAATCTGCTTGTGTCCCTTATCCCCATTAAAATGTGTGTTTTAAAGATAGCTAGAGTGGGCAATATTTAATTGAGCCAACAGATTATCATTTATGCCCACAGGATTGTGTTTAGCTGAATAAAAGAGGAAACTCGCCAGCCTGTTTGGACAAGTTGGAAGCTACAAGCTTTGGCAGAAGGCTTACCTAGCATTCACAAAGCCCTGGGTTTGGCCCTACCTCTGTAGAAAACTAGGTATGGTGGGCTGTGTCGTCTGTAATTCCAGCACTCGGGAATGTGGGGATAGGAGGACCAGACCTCCAAGGCATCCTCAGCCTGTATCATAGGGAGCTAAAGACAAATCTGAGCTAGAGGCACTCTGTCAAAAAAGCAAGTGTTGGAAGGAGTTGGAAGGGGTACTGCCGTTCAGAACTGTCAAGAGTTTTGTTTAGATTTTTAAGGATTTGTATAAACAGTGGAGAAATAGAACGTATCCTAAAGGACACTGTAGCACAATTAATAAAAACCCAGAGACAAAAATTAGCGTTCAACCTGAAGGTCAAAAAATTAAAACAGTCAGCCACCGGCTCTTACCTCTACCTTAGTCCCAAACAGAGATCTTGCCCCCAGGAATCTCAGAATGAGACAGTGTGTGAGAGCTGTCTCCTCTCCTCTTATATTCCTTCCTAGTGCTGGGATTAAAGGTGTGTGCCACTACTGCCCCGTTTCTAAAGCAAACTAGTGTGACTACTGGGATTAAAGGTGTGTGTCACCACTGCCTAGTCGGTAAAGCTGATCAATGCAACAGGTTCACTCTCTGAACTTCAGGCAACCTTTATTTACTAAAATGCAAACGAAACATCACTACAGCACTTGCTGAAGGAAAGGGGGAAGAGGAAAGATTTCTTTCCCTTTTGGCACCAGGTAAACTTTTCGTTGAAGTTTTCATTCCCTGAAGGTTGTGTTTACCTTGACAACCTGCTTCCATGAGGTTCTAAGTGTGCTTGCAGATGGGCTGGGGAGATGGCTCAAACTGCCAGGTGCTTGCCATGCAAGCTTGAGACCCTATAAAAAGTCAGGGACGATGGAGTATGCTTGCTTTCCAACAATGGGGAGGTAGAGACGGGCTCCTGGGGCTCAGTGACCAGCAGTGTAATCAAATAATGAGCTTCAGGTTCACTGACAGAGAGAGACCCTGCCTCAAAAAGTCAGGGGAGAGTGACTGAGGATGGCACCCACTACTGATCTACACAAACCTTCGCACAGGCACACACACTCACACTGGAAGTGTCTGTAGATCTTACCCTGAAGTCAAGAACAGACTCTCCTGACCTCAGGATAACCTTTAAGACTCTGTTGGGAGGACATATTGAATTTCCAGGGTTCTGATGGTTGGGACTTTGGTTTAGATGAGCCACTTTCTTATATAACGTACTCGGGGAACTGGATTAGAATTAAGAACTAAGGGGCCATTAACATAAAGGAATGGTTCCTTTCTTTCACAGGGAGGGTGACATTGGAGTTTGGAGAATGCACAGTTCAGTATGTCTCCATAGTGGCCATTGCAGTATCTACTGCCCCACGCTCACACCAAAATGTGCTCTTTGCTGGGCTGTCAGGGTGCTTGTCTAGCATCCCAGAAGCCTGAGTTTGATTTCCAGTACCACATACACTGGGTGTATGGGTGTCACCTAGCACTCAGGAAGTAGAGACAGGATGGTCAGAAGTTCAAGGTCATTCCCAGCTACATAATGAGTTTGGGGCCAGGATGGACCTGAGACTCTACCTCAAAAAAAAAAAAAAGTATCTTTTGCGGTCTGGGATGTCAAATGTTGCCCAAGGAGCCCTGGGTGAAAGCTCTTGTCCCTGGGGTAGAACTAGGAAAAGTGATGGTTTCTAGGAAGTGGGACCTAGTGAGAGGTCTTTGGTCCTAAGGGATGGGATCTCAGAGGAGACTACTGGACCCTGACCTCTTTCTCTCTGTCACCAGGGCTCATTAGCTAGGAAGTTTAGCTCCTCTGTACCCTCTCAACACTCTGAGCATGGTGGGCTGCTCTGGTACAGGCTCAAAGCCATGGGGCAGCCAGTTACAGACCAGAATCCTCGGGATTATGAGCAAATCAATCTTGTTCTCTTTATGCATGGATTAGCTGCTTGGTTTGTTGCAGTAGTGAATAACTAGAGATTTTATGTCACTTCAAACTGTCCTTTGGGACGCAGCAGACATTGTTTAAATGTCAACCTGGGAAGTGTTAACTGATGATTAGGGACGTCCTAGACCAGGTGTGGGAACCCACATCTGTAATCCCAGTACTGGGAAAACTGAGGTGGAAGGTTTGTGAGTTCAAAGCCAGCCTGGGCTGTATAGTGAGACCAGGTCTCAATCCTCAGTAGAGGATTCAAAAAAAGAAAAGTGTTGTCTTGTCTACCTTGTCACTGCTCAAGGCACATGCCTTAGATCCTTGATTCCAGAGAGAGTACTTTCTGAATTGGAAGGGAAGGAAGGAGGTTGGAGCTGCCTCCAGGCTGGTGGCTGGGGTCCCTCCCCCTTCTCCTCCCTGCCAGTCCCGCGCTTCCCCATCCCCTCCCTACTATTCCCAGCGGTGGAGTCGCGAGCAGTGAGCAGCGACCAGTCCTTATCAATAGGCATGGGCAGGTTAGTGCTCTTGCTACCTTCTTTAGGGAGCAGCAGTCCCTAGCCTGCCTGTGGATCTGGTCCGATTGGGCAGATTCAGCCATGGTTTCTCTGGGCTTTGGGGTCGCCCATCGTCCTGGACGCCGTGTAGGACTCTGAGTGAGTCACCGAAATAGACACCGAGCTCCCGAGTGGTCAGAACGCAAGGTGAAAAATAATCAGCGGAGCATGCCAGGCACCATGAGGTCTTGGCTGTCATCGTGGGGACCACGGTCAATGCTGCTGCTGCTGCTGCTCGCCAGAGCAGCTTACACTGTGAGTACCGCGCCCCTCCAGGACACCGACCAGAGGGACCAGCCCGCCTTCCTCTACTGGGTCTTAGGAATTATGGGGAGCAGCCGATCTCCCCTCCCTCAACAATAACATCTTTCACTCTGTCGGAGTCCCCTTCGGAGTTCCCTTCTCCAAAGGCAAAATCTTCCTGGACCCTGCGTCCCAGGTGAGGCAGATATAGGCTCAGTACCGTAGCCCTTCACTCATCCCCTCCCGCCTACTGAGTAGCTTCTTTCCAGGAGCTTCTTTGCAGCAGCCCCAGGATCTCAAATATGCCAGTGCTTCATCAAAACCCCCTCTTCCCCTTTTAGACACGGATCTCAGGCTTTAAAAGCAAGGAGACCAAGGCTCAGAAAACTGGCGGGAGAGGCTTGCCCCACGTCGGGAAAGGAGTTAGAACTCCAGATCTTCCTGCTAGCTAGCTCCTTGACGGTTTCACATGCTCCGAGTGGCAGATGGGAAATTTAGAAGGCTGTGAGTCGAGTTTTCGCGTCTGTGGTGGGACCGTTTTGAATTCTGTGTTTCGTGTCCCCGTCCCCGTTCCCCCCCTCCCACCTTCCCCGGCCTGGAGGGACTGGCTTTTCTAAAGTCTGTGCCTGTGGGCTCCTGAGAGCAGCGCCGGTGGCAACAAACTCAGGGCAGAAGGAGAAAGTTGGAGCAGAGAGAAGCCAGGGGACGGTTTGCGTTTCTTTCCCGTAGAAACTCCTGGGAACTTTGGGCGGCTTCCCCTGGGATATCTGAAGGAGAGACAGGCTGGATTGAGACTGGCAGAATGGAAAGAACTGGGAAGAAGTTCAAGGCTGCTGGTGAGGACTCCAGAGTTGCTCCTCCCAACAAGCTCTGCAAAATGTCACCCCCTCCCCCAAGATCTGCGAAAACCACAGGGAGTCCTGAGACTCCCGCCTAGGTCAGTACTTAGTTTCCCCTTTCCTGAGGCATCTGTGCAGAAGGAACAGGCTCAGCTTACTTTTTTTTTTTTTTTTTGGAATGGAAGGGATGCTCCGGGTTATCTCAGTAATTAAACAGATAGGGAAACTGAGGCTTTGCTTGGTTCAAGTCTTCACTGTATCTTGGAAGGTTGAGTGTGCATAGTCTGTTCAAGTCTTTCATCTTACAGAATCTAAAGACGACAGAGAGGGATTTGCTTCATATCAGCATGTCAGTAGCAGGGCTGGGACTAGCGCCCAGATCTCTAGATTCCCGACTTCAGGAGAAAGGGTGCCACCAGTCTGAGGTTTACTCTGTCCCTTGTGCCCCTTATAGTTGTTTGCCATTTACATATGCATATGACCATGTGTATGCGTGTGTATCTCTAGGAGAAGGCTTCACCTGGGCTTCTCGTTATTATGTGGTCTTATCCTGACCTGTGATTCTATCTCTGAGGATTTGTGGCAGAAAACGCCTTTAATAAATGAGGGTGGAATTGACCTAGTTTATTTGGACAATTTCCCAGCTTCTGTAACTTTTTCCTTTTGCTTGTTGGACTCCGGGTGGTCAGATGTTGGATCTTGAATTTCTTCCTTCCTTCTGGATTTCTCTCAGAGGGACATCATAGGTCCCTTCCAAAGAGACCACTGAGGCTGAAGTACTTGTCCCCGCCTCCCTCTCCTGCCCCTTTCTTCAGGGGAGGTGTCAGAAGTGTCCTTTGCAAGCAGAAACTGAAAAATAACGACTGCTGAAGTGGACCGCATTTTGTTTTGCTTTTCCCACAGGAAACTGAGCACAGCGCCTTCTCTATACTGCCTTGCTCCATGCAGCTCATGAGGGCTTCCTCCTGCAATAACACCTCCCCCCACCCACCCACTGTCCCACCAGATACATGCTTGACAGCCTTGGCTTGTTCAGGTTTATCCCTAGGACCTGCTGCCCCAGTGTAAGAGGGACCTCAGTGGTCATGTGTGTGGATGGATGCAATGACTTCAGTGCCCACAGGAGAGTGTCTTTTGTGTGTATGCATAAATGTGCAGGTTGTGTGTGTGTGCATGTGCGGGGATGTGCAAGCCAGAGGAAAACTTTTGTCTTTTATTCCTCAAGTGCTGTCCTCCTTCTTTTTGAGGCAAGGTCTCTCACTGGCCTGGGATTTACCCAGTGAGTTAGGCTGACTGGTCAGTGAGCCCCAGGGATGTTCCTGCCTCCACTTCCCAGCACTGGTTAGTTTGCTTGGTTTTAATGTCAACTTGCCACAGATTAGAATCACCAGGCATGCACACGGTGCACAGACATACATTCAGACAAAATACCCATACATATTAAGAAAAACTTTCAAAAATTATTTTGCTCTTTGCACTAGTTCTGTTGTTTCTTATTGTAATATTTTATCAGTGTATTTTGACCTGATTCACTCCCTACTTATTCTCCTAACTCCTCCCAAATCCATCCCTACCCCTTCCCAAATTTATCCCTACCACCACCACCATTTGTGCTGCCCAGATACTCATGGGTATGTTACAATTCATGGGGATTGCGGAACCTACCAGCATCCACATCCCTGACCCCCAGCCCCATATCAGTGATTGACTGCCACTAGCTCCTCAGCCTGGCTTGCTCTGTTTAGGCAGCCGCAGCTGTGGTGCATTCATGTGCACAATTGCCCTGGCATGTCGGGAAACACTGCCTTATGGTAGGCTTCTGTGACTTCTGGCCCTTGCGATCTTTGTGTTTCATGATTCAAACAGGATTTCTGAGCTTTGACACAGTTTCTTTCTGAGATAGTTCTCATGTGGTTCTGCATGACTTCCAGTTCCCTGTGTAATTAAGGATGATCTTGAACTTCTGATCCTCCCACCTCTCTATACTGAGTACCAAATTTATGCTGGGGGTGGGGATCGGAACCCAGGGCTTCGTGCATACCAGCGGGCACTCTGTCAGCTGAGCCACATCCCCAGGCCAACTTCGAGCTTGACATGTGGACCAGATGTAGCGACTCTGGGCATTGTATGAGTTCTAGCAGCATCTGGAAACAGGCTGTTAGGGTTTGGATTTTGTCTGTGTGTGAATATTTTTGTGGAGGCCAGGGGCCAACCTTAACTGCCATTCCTCAGGACCCTGTCTATCTTGGTTTTTGGGGGACAGGATCTTGCTGATTTGGCTAGACCGAGTGGCTCAAAACCCCCAGGGACCCGCCTGCCTCTATTTTCAGGCCTGAAAGTTTAAGTCTGTGTAATTGTGCCTGGCTTTTTTTTTTAATGATTTTATTGAGCTATACATTTTTCTCTGCTTCCCTCCCTTCTTCTCACCTCCCCTTCAACCCTCTACCATGGTCGCCATGCTCCAAATTTACTCAGGAAATCTTGTCTGTTACTATTTCCCATATAGATTAGATCTATGTATGTCTCTCTTAGGGTCCTCATTGTTGTCTAGGTTCTCTGGGATTGTGATTTGTAGGCTGGTTTTCTTTGCTTTATGTTTAAAAAACCACTTATGTGTGAGTACATGTGATAATTGTCTTTCTGGGTCTCAGTTACCTCACTCAATATGATGTTTTCTAGCTCCATCCATTTGCCTGCAAATTTCAAGATGTCATTATTTTTATCTGCTGTGTAATACTCCATTTTGTAAATGTAACACATTTTCCTTATCCATTCTTTGACCTAGGGGCATTTAGTTTGTTTCCAGGTTCTGGCTATGACAAACAAAACTGCTATGAACAGAGTTGAGCACATGTCCTTGAGCATCCTTTGGATACAGACCCAAAAATGGTATTGCTGGGTCTTGAAGAAGGTTGTTTCTTAATTTTCTGAGAAATCTCCACACTGACATCCAAAGGGGTTGTATCAGCTTGCATTCCCACCAGCAATGCAGAAGTGTTCCCTTTTCCCCACATCCTTTCCAGCATAAGTTGTCATCAGTGTTTTTGATCTTGGCCATTCTTACAGATGTAAGATGGAATCTCAGAGTTGTTTTGATTTGCATTTCTCTGATGACTAAGGATGTTGAGCATTTCCGTAAGTGTCTTTCAGCCATTTTAGATTCCTCTGTTGAGAGTTCTCTGTTTAGGTCTGTACTCCATTTTTTAAATTGGGTTATTTTTTTATGACCAATTTCTTGAGTTCTTTGTATATTTTAGAGATCAGCCCTCTGTCTGATGTGGGATTAGTGAAGATCTTTTCCCATTCTGTAGGCTGTTGTTTTGTTTCGTTGACTGTGTCCTTTGCTTTACAGAAGCTTGTCAGTTTCAGGAGGCCCAATTTATTAATTGTTTCTCTCAGTGTCTGTGCTACTGGGGTTATATTTAAGAAGTGGTTCCCTGTGCCAATGTGTTCAAGTGCACTTCCCACTTTCTCTTCTATGAGGTTCAGTGTGGCTGGCTTTATGTTGAGGTTTTTGATCCATTTGGACTTGAGCTTTGTGCATGGTGATAGATATGGGTCTATTTTCATTCTTCTACATGTTGATATTCAGTCATGCCAGCACCATTTGTTAAATATGCTTTTTTTCCCATTTGATATTTTTGCTTCTTTGTCAAAAATTAGGTATTCATAGGTCTGTGGATTAATATCCAGGTCTTTGATTTGGTTCTGTTGGTCCTCCTATCTGTTTTTATGCCAGTACCACTTTTCTGGCTTTTTAATGTGGGTTCTGGGGAACTGAACCCAGGTCGTTGTGCTTAGAATGCAGTCACTTTAGCAACTGAGCTGTCTCCCCAGCCCTACAGTTTAGATCTTGCATACTCACTCTCCAAAGGTGTGTGGAAGCCTTGATGCCCAGTCCACAGAACAATCTAGTCACTTTAGCAACTGAGCTGTCTCCCCAGCCCTACAGTTTAGATCTTGCATACTCACTCTCCAAAGCTGTGTGGAAGCCTTGATGTTCCACAGAACAATCTAGAGACTGATGAGAGGAAGTTAGGGGATATTGTGACTTGGCCTTTCCTCTACCTCTCTCTGTTCCCTGGCTACCCTGAAGTGAGCAGTGTCCTCTACCACATGCTGTCACCATGACACACTCTGCTGCCACAGGCCCAAAACAACTGGGCCCAAATGAAACTCTGAGTCAGTAAAATGAGTCTAGCCTCCTTAGTTGATTTTCTCTGGTATTTCTTTGTCATAGCTTGTGATCTCAGGTATGGAAAGTTGGAGACTAGGGTTCCTTAGGGCTCCCTGAACAGTCAGCCTAGCCTGCTTGTTAAGTTTCAAGCCTGTGAGAGACCCTGCCTCAAAACAAAACAAAAAAGAAATAAAGAAAAACAAAACAAAAAACGTAGACAGCAGGCGAAGACTAGTAATGCAGCAGGTTGATCTCTGGTACACTCTCTCTCTCTCTCTCTCTCTCTCTCTGCAGACTGACCAGCACAAACAACAAAGCCTTCCTTTCCCCAGTTCTGGAGCCGCAGTCTTCTTGGCTTCTAGGTAGCTACTCTGTCCTCACGTGCCCTCTCCAGGGAACATGTCGGATGGATATTGTCTCTTACAAGAACATGGATCCTTTAGGGTCCAGCCTCTACCCTCGCCTCCTTACTGCCTCCCTTACATTCTGGACAGCTCTGTCTCCACACACTCACGCTGGGTGTGAGAGCTTCAGTGCGGGCATTTGGGGGTGACATAGACATTCAGTTCACACCACTGTTTGAGGAGGAGTAGGGGGTACTGCCCTCTTGTCATACCCAGTTTGTGTACCTTGCCTACCTGTGTTGTTCAGCTTCTTATCACTAAAACAAAACATGGGGATCAGATTCTGAAGAGAAAGGCTGATCTGGGCTCAGTTTTGGAGATTTAGTCCACAGTGAATTAGCCTATTGCTCTGCAAGTTCACAGAGGAACAAACTTCATGCTTCATAGCCAGTGAGCAAAATGAAGACAGGAAGGAACTAGGGCCCCACAGTCCCCTGCAAAGGTACACCGTGGGACATGGGATAGTTACTTTTGCGACTCTGGGGATGGAGTACCACTAAGTGGTACTAGATTGAGTTTTCTTATGGGTCTGTCTCTGGGAGATTATTTGGATTGTGTCAATTAAGGTGGAAGAATGTTAAGGGAGTTGCCATTCTCCCAGTAGGAGATTCTGATTGTATGGGACTAGAGGAAGGGTCAGGGTATTAGCTGCATGCATTCATTGGTGTTTTCATTAGACATGAAGTCATGTGACCAGCTCTCTCAAACTCTTGCTGCCTTGACTGACCGTCTCATGGAACTGTGAGCTAGTATTATCCCTTTTTCCATGCATTTGTTTTTGTCAGAGTTTTTATTATAGCAACAGAAGCAAAACTAAGACAATCCCGTTCTGTGGTAAAGAGACACAAATGCTCCTGGCTACACTGATCTATTCCCGAGAGACTGTTGAGCGCCAAAGACACTCCAATTGGAGCTTGTCTTCTTGGCAAAACCGGCTTCTGGGCAAGGAACTGCCCATACCTCAACTACTGACAAAATACATAAAAGCTGGAAATGGATAA
>JAQHUG010000748.1:57083-98978 GCA_028555095.1 Dicrostonyx torquatus | reverse complement strand
AGTTAAGAATAAGATATTCTATTTTTACTGTATATAGTTTTGTAGTAGGTTTAGAACTTTCTTACTTAAACAAAAGGGGGAGGTGCTGCAGGAGATTAAGCTCTCTTGCTTTCAGCCAATGGCTTCTAAGATACCAGCCCACTGGGGCGTGGTTTTCATTTTAAAAAGAGCCACAGCAGCTCTCCAGGCTAGCTTGCTTCCTGCTTCCGTGCTGACTGCTAGACTTGGTTTCCTGTTTGCGACCAGAGGAATGTGGCTTGGGACATTGATCTGTAAGTTTTATCCCTTCCAATAAAATACCCCTTTTTTAATAAAAAAAAAAAAAACTAAGACAATCCCCACTGGCCTATCTCTTACTAGTTCCTGCCAAATAGCACCAAGATAGGAACAGCTTCTAACACACAGGCCTTTGGGGAGCATTCTAGATCTGAACCCAGCATCATCTCACACCTCAGGAACTTCCTTCCCTGTCCCAGCCTTGCTTCTATGTCTGGCTTCTTCAGCATCCACTCAGAAGTGAGGTCACATGGAGCATTTCCCTATCTTTAGCTGCCACCTTGGTCAGTCCCTTCATGGCTGGTAAAACAGTCTTGACCCTTCATTCCCTGTCCCACCTCTGCCCCCTGGTGGCCAGCTTCTTGGAAGCAGTGTCTGGACTTATGGTCTACCCTTCACTCCCTGTCCCTCCTCTGCCCCCTGGTGGCCAGCTTCTTGGAAGCTGTGTCTGTGTCTCCACTCTTGATTATCATGCTGCAGCCTGGCTCCTTCTCAATGCCCATAGAATCAGGCTTATCAGTGATGCCATTTAGTCACATTTGCCAGACATTTTTGAAAAAGAAATATTTAAAATTGTATGTGTTTTTGGCCAAGGATGGAATGGATTAATTGGTAAAAATTTGCCTGGCAACCATGAGAACCTAATTTCCATCTCTATAACCCATGTCAAAGCACCAAGCATGGTGGCCCACCCATGACTAGAGAGACGGAGACCGGAGAACCCCTGGGTCTTGCTGGCCAATAGTCTAGCCTAATTAGTGAGTCTCAAGTCAATAAGAGACCTTGTATCAAAGGAGGTAGATGGTATTCTTGAGCATGATACCCAAAGTTGTCTTATGACTTTCACATGTACAAACACTTGTACATACATGAACATACACACACATGCACACACAATTAAAAGTCACATGTGTTTAAGGGGACTCAATGTTCTGATGTACATTATAAAATGATTGCCACAGTTAACAAATTTTTGTCTGTCTTTTCATAGAGCTCCCACCCCATGTGTGTGTGAGTGTATGTATGTGAGTGTGTGTGTGTAGAACTCTTGAAATCAACTCTCTTAGTATCTCTCCCCCTTTCCTCCATCTCCCAGCTTCATGTAATCACCATTTTTTCTGGATCTTATCTGTTTATTTTTTGGAGTGTGTGTGTTGGGGATTGACTCAGAGCCTTGCACATCCCAGGCAAGTGTTTTTCTACACATCTGACTTGTTTTGATTTTATAGAATGAAATTATACAGAATTTTTCTTTAATTGCCTTATAATATCTTTAAAGTTCAGTCATGGTTGGGATTTCTCTGTGTGCGTGTGTATGTTTATGTATGCAGAGATGCATGTGTATATGGAGGTGAGATGCTAACTTTAGGTGTCATTCATCAAGTGCCACCTACCTTGTTTCTATAAGACAAAGTCTCTCATTTGGTCTTGTAATTGCTGATTCAGTTAGGAGTTGGGCCAGTGAGACCCTGGCATCCACCCGTGTCATTTTCTCCAGGGCTGAAATCACAAGAGCGTGTAGCCATGTCTGGTTTTTTTTAACACGGATTCTTGCAATCAAACTCTGATCCTCAGACCTGTGTGGCAAGCACTTTACCAATGGAGCAATCTCTCCAGCTCACAGAGTTATTTAGTACAATTTCAGAGAATGAAAAATTTAATACTGAAGAGCTGTTTCTAACTAGGGCCTTCAAGCTACACCATCATGTCATCATAGAAGGCAGAAGGACAAGAGACTCTGTGTGTGTGTGTGTGTGTGTGTGTATGTGTGTGTGCGTGCATGTGGTATGAGAGAGAGAGATCAAGTATCCCTTTATTTACAGGGATACCTAGATACTTAGTTACTACAAGGATAACTAAGCCACAACATACATACATATAAAATATATCTTGTGGGTTAGTTATATTATATTAATATATTATTTTGTTCTATTATATGTTTAATTTGTATATAATTTAAATATAATCATACATTGTGTAAATTATAATTATATGTTGATATTATTATATAACAATTGTATTAATATATATCTTGATAATAGCATTCATCTATTTATGGGTGCTGCCCTAATAACTTCATCTCCTGTCCATAGTTCCCCTTTTTAACATGATTACACTAGGAACTGAGTTGAGTTTCCAACATGAGAACTTTGGTGACACATTCAAGTCCTGGCAGCATACCATCTGAGAAAGAGAAAGGACACAGCCATGGAGACCTGGAGTCAGGAGGCTCACACCCTGCTGACCTGGGCAGAGTGGCACAGGAACACAGCTTCCTGCAGGCGTGTGGTGCTGCTTGGGCTCCATCTGACTCTGCCCCTGTAGCTTCTGCTGCTCCCATCTTCCTGCCTCCCATCTGCCTCTGTGTGCTCCTTCATGTTGCATCTTCTTAGCCTCGTAGGATCCTTCATATCATAGGTCCCAGTCGTCACTGTTCCCTTGCTTTGTTGATGTAATCAAATTACCTTCGGCGGCAGTTGTCCATCCATCCCTCTGTCCATCCATCAATCTGTCCATGCACCTCACCTCTATGTACTTAGAGCATCCTACCTGGAGGCCCTGCACTATCAGCACCTCTTCATCTGGACACACTGCCCTCACCTCAGCACTCAGGTTAAGTGTTGTCCTCTCCTGCTGTCCACATGCCCACCCCAGTCCTCCATCCAGCACCTCCTCCCTCAAAGCCTGTACCACTACACACTCTTGCCACTGACCTTCCTGTACCCACTGAAGACTAAGAACCCCAAGAGTGGAAGTCATATCCCAGTCCCCTTTGTGTCCTCAGAGGTAAGCAGACCAATGTTTGACGGTGATGTTCCATGTTCTGAACTCATCAAATGACTGTAGGCATAGGCTGCTTGTTCATTTCCCAACCACCCAGATCCAAAATAATCACACAGAAACTGTATTATTACAACATTGTGTGGCCTATTAGCTCACGCTTCTTATTGGCTAGCTCTTATATCTTAAATTAACCCATTTCTATTAATCTGTGTATTGTCACATGGATATGGCCTACTGAAAAGGTTCCATCCAGCGTCTGGCATCTGTCTCCTGTAGTAGCTACTTGGTTTCTCATTGACTTCTCCTACTCTCTCTATATATCGTTTCCAGCTTGGCTATATTCTGTTAAACCATTGGCCACAAGCAGTTTCTTTATTAGCCAATGGCAGTAAAACATAGCATACATATAGTCATACGTCAAATGACAGTGGGTTTCCTTCTTGTTTTTCACTGTATACACTAAATTATTGCTCAGCTACCAAAAGTATTCATTTGCACACTCAATTTGTCAGGCAAGTAACGGTATTATAGGATGTGAAGAGCAGGACGATGCTGAGTCTTTTCACTGTCTTTTGCATTTAGACATGTGTGTGTGTGTGCGTGTGTGTGTGTGTGTGTACAAGTACGGTGCGGTGCATGTAGAAGCCAGAGGTCTACACTGAGAGCCCTCTTCAGTAGCTCTCCACCTTATTTTCATTTTTTTATTTGCATGTGCATGTAGTGTGAACCAGTGTGTTTCTGTGTGCTCATTCATATGTGTGTGGGTGCATACTGTGTATGAGAACGCATGCATTTCTGTGCGATCATCTGTGTGTAAGTGCACACTGTGTATGAGAACACGTGTGTTTCTGTGTGCTCATATGTGTGTAAGTTCACACTGTGTATGTGTGTGTGGAGGTAGGCCTGAGGTTGATGTTGGGTATTTTTCTTAATCACTCTCCACAATTTTTTCTTTTTAAAAAATTATTTTATTTTATTTTTGCTTATGTGTATGCATGCATTTCTACATGGGAGCATGATCACAAGAATGCAGCTTCTTTTTTTATTGATATTTCTTGAGCTCTACATTTTTCTCTGCTCCCCTCCCTGCCTCTCCCCTCCCCCCTTCAACCCTCCCTCAATGTCCCTATGCTCGCAATTTACTCAGGAGATCTTGGATCTTGTCTTTTATACTTTCCCATGTATATTAGGTCTATGTAAGTCTCTCTTAGTGTCCACATTTTTGTCTTAAGTTCTCTACGATTATGGTTTGTAGGCTGGCTTTCTTTGCTTTATGTTTAAAAACCACCTATGAGTGAGTACATGGATAATTGTCTTTCTGTGTCTGGGTTACCTCACTCAAAATAATGTTTTCTAGTTCCATCCATTTTCCTGCAAAATTCAAGCTGTCGTTATTTTTTTTCTGCTGTGTAGTACTCCATTGTGTAAATGTACCACATTTTCTTTATCCATTCTTCAGTCGAGGGGCATTTAGGTTGTTTCCAGGTTCTGGCTATGACAAACAAAGCTGCTATGAACATAGTTGAGCACATGTCTTTGTGGCACGATTGAGCATCCTTTGGATATATACCTAAAAGTGGTATTATTGGGTCTGAGGAAGATTGTTTCCTAATTTTCTGAGAAATCACCACACTGACATCCAAAGGGGTTGGACCAGCTTGCATTCCCACCAGCAATGCAGAAGTGTTCCCTTTACCCCACAACCTCTCCAATATAAGTTGTCATCAGTGTTCAATTTTGGAGATCAGCCCTCTGTCTGATGTGGGGTTAGTGAAGATCTTTTCCCATTCTGTAGGCTGTCGTTGTGTCTTGTTGACCATGTCCTTTGCTTTACAGAAGTTTTTCAGTTTCAGGAGGTCCCATTTATTGTTTCTCTCAGTGTCTGTGCTGCTGGGTTTCTATTTAGGAAGTGGTTCCCTGTGCCAATGCGTTCAAGTGTACTTCCCACTTTCTCTTCTATAAGGTTCAGTGTGGCTGGCTTTATTTTGGGGCTTGATCCATTTGGACTTGAGAGTGCAGTTTCTTGAGGACAGCAGAAGAGGTGTTGGGTCCCCTAGAGCTGGAGTTAAAGTGATTGCTAGCCACTCAACACGGGTGCTAGTAACTGGACTTGGGTCCTCTGCAGGAGTGGCAAGTGCTCCTAACTGCTGAGCCACCTCTGCAGCCCTGTCATGTTTCTATCTGAGGCAGTCTCTCACTGAACCCAGAGCCTGACCACTATTCACCTAAGTGGCTTGCCCTGGGGATCCTTTACCACCACTTTCCAGGTGCTGGGATTACAGGCAGGCCGCCACGCCTACCAGACATCTACATGGGTTCTGGTGTGTGGTGAGCCCACAGTTGGTCTTCATGGTTACAGAACAAGCACTTTGTCTCCTGAGTTAACTCCACAGCCCCTTGTCTTATTTTTTAAGACAGCTGGGGCTTGCAGATTTGGCTAGGTTGGCTGGCAAGCAAGACAATCCTCTTGTCTCCACCTTGGGATTACCACAGCAAAATGCCTGCCCAGCTTTTTACTTGGGTGCTGGGGATCCAAACCCATATCCTCAAGCTTGCATGACGTTTCACCAACCAAGCCCTCATATACACCTCCAAGAATTTATCAGAGTTTTAAATTCAGCCATCTTACATATTATCTTCTCAGATGTAAGAGTCCAGAATTAAACTCCCAGCAGCTAACCTAACTCTACATCTTTCTTTCCTTCTGTTGATGTTCGCTTCACTCTCTCCCGACTCCAACCTCCATGCTGGACTGGATTCTTCCATTGCTTTCTCGAGGACAGACTATGGCTGCCCAGAGTTTCAAGTCCATCAGCTTGGTGAACCGGGTAGACTGACAGGTCTCTCCATTGCAGGGCCACGAATCCAAGAGCAGACAGATTGTCCGAAACTGCGTGGGGTTTTGGTTTGTTTGTTTTAGTTTTTTCTTCTTTGGATTAATCAGTGAGATGGGGACACATAGCAGCAAACACAGAGCTGCAGAACTGCTCGCAGGGGACAATTTTTGGCTCTCAGGTCAAGAAGAGTTAGTAAAAGATGTCTTCCATTTGGAAAACATCCCTAAGACAGAGATGGTGGATGTCAAAGGACCGCTTAGCAGCAAGTGTGAGCTTGTATGTAATAGCATGCCGACCTCAGCTAAGTGTTAAGACAGTGGGTGGCATTCTCCACAAGGGCATGGTAAAGACCACACGGATAACAAGTCAAGTACAGGTTCTTTAAAAAGGAAATTACTGGAGCCGCAAGATGGCTCAGTAGTTAAGAATGTTTATTGCTCTTGCATAGGTCACAGGTTCAGTTTCCACACAGGGGCTTACAATTGCCTGTTAACTCCAGTTTCAGGGAATCAGAGCCTTCTTCTGGCCTTTATGAGCACTGCATGCACACAGTGCATATAATTTCACGAAGGTACATACATATAAATAAAAATACATAAATCTTTTTAAAAAGGACATTAGTACAGGGTGATACCAAAACTGGATTAAAATATATAAGATTAAAAAATTAAAAAACCAAGTATGTGGCTCAGTTGGTGTAATGTTTGCCTAGCATGCACAAAATCCTGGGTTCGAGCCAGTAGAGTGGGATAGAGACAGGAGGATCAGAAGTTCAAGGTCACTCCTGGCTCCATAGAGAGTTTAAGGCTAGCCTGGCATATATGTTCTCACAAGAGAACAAAACAAACAACAGAGCTTCAGCAGATAATACCAACGAACTCTTTCACAGAACAACTGCACAGAGGAAATGGTAGAAAAAGGTTCAGAAAGATGAAAGGCTAGAGGGTTGGTTCAGATGGCCATCATTCAACTAGCAGGGGTTCTAGGAAAACAGGGAAAGAGAAAGGGAAAGTCAGCACAGGTACGCAGAAACTAATGAACAGAAAAAAAACCCAGCAATTATTGACCTGGGGTGGGGGGAGTGGGACAAAATGCCCAAGGACACATAATCCTCTTAGGAACTTGCTTCAATAGCTAACAATATTTCATTGTCAAAAGAGGCCATTATAAACACTGAGCATTGCTTTCACCGAAACTGATATGAACGGAGTGTACGGAATCCGGGGGTGAGAAATGTCTCTAGGGAGAATTTAAAACATCTAAAATCTTTAGCTTCCTTAAGAGGAAGTTTGGGATATCCCAATAACCCAAGAAGTAGTGTTGGTTTAAGAGTTGGAGATCTGGGGCTAGACAGTTGGGGCTAGGAGGGAGTACTACACTCCTCCATAGGTGCCTGCACCTCCAGCTCCAAGGGTCTGGTGCCCTCTTTTGGCCCATGGGCATTTACACTCATGTCCATCCCCATACATAGCTGCCAACAACATATACTTCTTATCTCATGATAAGAAGTGCATGTTTGCTAGAATCACACTTAAAAATTTATTGTTTTTTCTAAAAATTGAATCTGGAATGTTCCCCAAATCCCATGTGTTGAAGAACTTCCCAAGCTTGGTGCTGCTGGGAGATGGTGGAGGTTTTAAGTGGGGACCAGGCGGGAGGCCTCCTGGTCATCGTAGGTGTACCTTTGAAGAGGGGAATGGGGCCCCAAGGTGGAGGGCTGGCATCCGTAGACATGACTTTGACACCATTGTAGAAGTAGCAAGGGTTCCCTTCTTTACAGAGTAATGGTCGTGAGGAGTCGGCGGGGCGGGGGGAGTTTCCTGGTGATAATGAGCTCATTCCCACTGCAGTGTTGGAGCTGATATTGGAGACCGATGTGAGGGTTGATGCTCCCACCCTCATGTCATTCGTCTGCCTGCCTGCTCTTGCTTGAAGAAAGCAGGGTCCATCAATAGCACCATCAATAGGACACTCTTTGGTTTTCCACTTGCAGGTCGGAGCTCTGCCCCGATTGTGTGACGTGTTGCGTGTCCTGCAAGAGGAACAGGCCCAGTGTGTGCAGGAACTTTCCAAAGAGAAGAAAGGAGATTTGGACCTGGAGACAGTACCAGGTAGGAGGCCTCCCTCAGCCCAGGGGCACTCCGCAGCTGGGTCCTGTCATCTCGGAGGAGAGGCTTGTCCTCAGGAGCAAGGGGGCTATCCATGGTAGGTCCAGGTTTGTCCACTCCATCAGCTGTCAGATCGGGTACATGGTCTCAGTGGACTCGGAAGTTTCATACTTCCTTGTTCTGGACAGCCGGTGCGTTCTCACCATCTGCTTCTGCACACACAGTTTATCAAGGTGAGCTTTTTTTTTGCTAGTTTATAAATCTTTGAGTGTGTGCATATGTATGGAGTGTGTGTATGATACATGTATGCCTCTGTGGGGGGGGGAGGCACATGCCAGAGCATAGGTGTAGAAGTCAGAGGAAAACTGGTACTTGTTTGAGACAAGGCCTCAACACTGCTGCCCATGCCAGGCTAGCTAGCTGGCTGGAGAGCTTCCAGGGTCTTTTCTGTTTCTTCCTCCCACAGGAATGCTGGGATTATGTATGTGTGATTTTACACCTGGCTCTATGTAGGGTCTAGGGCTCTGAACTCAAATCCTCATGTTTGTAACAACGAGCACTTTCACTGTTCAGTCACCTCCCCAGCCCAAAGCGGAGGTTTGGGGGGAAGTGTGTCATGGTCATTGTTCTCTCATCCATGCCCTTGAGACGGCGAGGAGCAGGATGGGAGGGGCAGGATGGCGTCAGAACGGCTGCAGTGGGGACAAGAGAACACATCTGTTGCTGCCAGAAGCTCAGAAGACACTGTTGGGAGCACTGTGCTGAGATTTCACTCAACAAGACAGTCCTCAGTTGTCAGATGTCTCCTGACGACTCCTCTCTGAAAGCCCTATAAGGGCTTGGAAGCACCTTTAAACTTTTTAAAAATTTTTGAAATACTTATTTTATTTTACATGTATGAGATTTTGCTCACAAGTCTGTGTACCCATGCATTTCTGGGGCCTGAGGAGGGTGGAAGACAACTTCAGATCCCCTGGAGCTGAAGCTGCAGAGGGCTGTGAGTCCCTGTCTGGGTGCTGGGACTTGACAAGGATCCCCTGCTGAAACAAGAAGTGCTCTTAACCACTGAGTCATCTCTCCAGCCCTGCCAGGGAGCATCTTAATAAATATGGCTGTGTCTAGCACCCTCTACACCCAGCTTCCAAAGAGGGCACCACTAATCACCCGAGCATCCTTGTTTAGGGAGTGCTGACCAGCATTCACTGGTTGTGTGACTGTAACAAATTATTTAACCTTCTGAGGCTCAGTTCCCTGCTCTCTAGAATGGAGATAACCATGTCTGCTTCCGAGTTATAATGATAAGTGTGGTAAAGTGGGCACAGGGCAAAACCCTCCATTCAATCCATAGCACCATGGCCAGTCAATCGGTCAATAAATACATACTTACCATTATTGTCAATCAACACTATTATAAGTTTTGAATTTGAGTATTAATTGTATTCCCAGCCTCTTCTTTGATGTCTATCGTCTAAGAGGGTATCGTTAAGAAAAGAACCTGGGCCCGGGGAGATGGTTGAGTCAGTTAAGTGTTTGCCTTGGAGACATGAGGGCCTAAGTCTCCAAGTGAATCCCAAGGACCCAATTTTAAAGAGCCAGGCATGTGGCATATACTTGCAATCCCAGTGTCAGACTGGAGGTGCATGCACCAGGTTCTTGGGGCTCACTGAACAGCCAGACTAGCCATGTTGGCGAGTTCCAGACCAATGAGAGACACTGACTCAACAAACAGGATGATGGTATCCTGAGGTTGTCTTCTGACTTCCACATGTACCCACACACACATGAATCCACAGGAACACACACATACATGCACACACACAAATACACAGGTACACACATATACATGCACACACACAAATACACAGGAACACATACACATGAATACACACACACATGAATAACCTGGAACAGACACATACACACACATATATACCCTACATGAATACACAGGAACACACACACATTCACATGAATACACACAAATGCACAATAAAACACATATGCACATACACAAATACACAGGAACACACTTTCACACACACAAATACACATATGCACACACACATGAATACATAGGTGCATACACATGCACACAGGATCATACACACATGCACACACACCAATACACAGGAACATGCAAACACTCCACATGAATACACAGGAACATACACACATGTGTGCATGTGCACATACACATACACACGTTGAGGATTGTTCTTAGAACCAGGCAGGCGTCATGAGACTGATGCAGGACCCGGGAGAGGCTGAGGCGTGCTCCTCATCCTGCCCTGTGACCCTGTGGGTCTCTCCCAAGGTTCTGTCTTGGCTCACGCTCTCGGGAGCAGTCAGGGGACTCCGCTGGGGGCCTGGGGTTAATGGTTTAGCTGTTGATTCTCCCGGGTAGAGGTTAATGTTTGAAAGCTAGACAAATTACAGGAAATGCCACTCGTGAAGTGTCACCAAGCCTGGCATATTCACCACAAATAAAAAATTAACTCTCCAGTGCTTCTGAGTTAGGTGACCAAGTCCACTCCGTGGGAATGTCTCAGGATCATGCCCTTGGTCACACTCCTGGGATGTTTATTACTTGGTTTACAGAAGCCATCACCCTCTCAGAGTGGGGTGGGAGGTGTTTCTGGCTCTCCCCCCAAGAAGAATGTTCCAGAAGAATAATATGGTGGCTAGATATCTGTAGGTTCTGTGGTCATAACAGATGTGGGCATCCATCCAGCTTTGTCACATGGGCCTCTGTGACCCCTGTGTGACCTCTCTGTCAAGGGGAGCATGCTAGCACTTTCTTCTAGTCTCTACTGGCGGGTGATCTCCCCACAGCATGAGTGGGAAAGCACTTCTTTGTTGGTTTGGTTTTTTGTTTTTGTTTTTTCGAGACAGGGTTTCTCTCTCTAACAGCCTTGGCTGTCCTGGAACTCACTCTGTAGACCAGGTTGACCTCCAACTCACAGAGACCCGACTGCCTCTGCCTCCCAAGTGCTGGAATTAAAGGTGTGCACCACCACTGCCTGGTACCTTTAAACTTTTTTGCCAAGATTAAATTCATATTAAATTAATCCCTTGGAGGTTTACAATCCTCTACCACTGGTCATACTGTGCAACCACTTGTATCAAGTTCTAGAATGCTCTCATCAGGCAAGGAGGAACTGTGGGCTCCATGCTGACCTCCATCAGCAGGTACAGGGCCCCAGAGCAGGAAAGCTCCAAGTCCTCTGTCATATGTCCCAGAAATAGTTCCAGGTT
Organism: Dicrostonyx torquatus; assembly: GCA_028555095.1. NCBI lineage: Eukaryota > Metazoa > Chordata > Mammalia > Rodentia > Cricetidae > Dicrostonyx > Dicrostonyx torquatus. The sequence goes on along the minus strand of JAQHUG010000748.1, from coordinate 87,718 downwards.
ATCGTCAGGCCATCTGTGCCGATTTATAAATAAGCCAGGGACTGAGGGTGCCTTGTGGGACAGCACAGGAAAAAGTGAAAGCTGGCAGAGGGCTGGCTGGCTGCAATCCAGCTGGCTGGGGCCCTGAAGATCCCCAAGGCCCCATTCTGCCCTCCAGCTCAGCCTTCCCTCTTTCACCATCCAGCTTCATCCTATACCTGCCTCTGGGGCTGTGTCTAGGCAAGACACAGGCACGTGTGGTGTTGTCTGCCTTGGGAATCTTCCCAAGTCCCGAGAAGCCTATCCCCCCTCAGGGTGGCAACAGACCATCATCTTTTCACTGTGGCTTTTATTTTAACTCCATTCTCCTGGCGAAGCTGGCACTTAAGCCTTGACATTTTCTGAGAAACACCTCAAACTTTGTTCTATGTGGACAGTAGCTAACAGATCCCTGCCCCTGGCCACAAGGCTGCTCTGCACATGGAGGGAAGTGCGTTTTGCAAGGCTCTGTGGTCTCACCTCCATAGCCATTCTCCCCTGAACCATCTGCCACTCAATCATATGGCTTGTCTTGTGCCTTTCTCTTTTTCTTCCCTCCCTCCCTCCCTTCCTTCTTTATTTTTCTTCTTTCCTCCTTTCCCACTCTCTTTCCCTCCCTCCCTCCCTCCCCCCTCTTTCTCTCTTTCTTTGCTCCCTCCCGTCTCTCTCCCTCCCCTCTCTCTCTCTCTCTCTCTCTCTCTCCTCTCTCTCTCTCTCTCTCTCTCTCTCTCTCTCTCTCTCTCTCTCTCTCTCTTTCTTTCTAGACAGGGTCTCATGTAGCTCAGGCTGGTCTCAAACTCATTAGGTGGTCAAAGATGACCTTGAACTTCTGATCCTCCTGCCTCTGCTTGCTGAGTGCTGAGATTACAGGTCTGTGCCATTATGCTTGGTTTATGTGGTGCTGAGGCTGGAATTCAGGACTGTGTGCATGCTAGGCAAGCACCTCCCTCACCCCCAGAGCTAAAGCCCAGGCCTCAGCACCCTGTTAACTCTTTTTTCACCTTTTAAAGACATAACAAATCTTTAAAAAATACATAACCGATAAGATAAAATTATTCAAATAAGTACCACTCAAAAGCCTGGGCCTCCATGTGGGCAGTTTCCTTGCCTGTCAGGAATTCCTAGGTCTGCTCTTAGCTTTCTTTGCCCAGAGGAGCTGAACTGGCTGAAGAAGCAACTTTGGGTGTTCAGCAAATGTGGGGTTCTGCTGCTGCGGGGGGGGGGCATCCTGCCAGGGTCAGCCTTCCCTGGGCTGAGGAGACAGGAACGCTGTGTGGGACCGCAACGCCATCAGTCCCTCTGCTTTTGTCACTCTGCCCCCACCCTAAAGTCCTCTGTTCTTTCTCTAAACATGGGAAATTGATACCGCCGTTACACCTGGGCTGTTGGGATAATCAGCTCCAGAATGCCTGCTACACATAGCTCAGGCCTGACATGGTTCCACCCAGCCCAGGGCCTGGCTGGCATGAAGACTGTCTCTGAGCCAGCTGGCAGGGACTACTACCACCCCAGGCACTCTTACCATGCCTCAGCCAGCTCTAGGTAGCTGTTCTGTGGGCCCTGCCCAATGTGACCTCCAGAAGGTTCTCAGACACTCTGATACTCAGTCTGTCTGGCCAGGCAGGCAAGGTCAGCTACCACATGGACTGGAGCCTTTGGCGGGGCCAGCCCCAGTCAGCTCGGAGTCCCTTTTCTCAGGTCACCTGCCTCCAATACTGGAGACCCGCTGAGCAGACAAGGAGACTATGTCCTGCAGCCACATGGAAACGCGTGCTTAAGGAAGGGGGCGCTGGCTCCTCCTTGGCCTCCCGGGACTCCAGGTGGTGGAGAGGGCAGTATCTTCAGGAAAGGGTTCAGGCAGGACCAAATCACATCCATTGTATCCCTTTTGTCGTTGCTGGGACCAATGCAGCTAAGAAAAGGAAGGGTGGCTTTGGTTCACAGTCTGAGGGTGCAGTTCCTCATGGCAGGTCAGGCACAGCATCAGGGGCTTGAGGGAGCTGCACGCATTGCCCCCACATCCCATCACGGCGGGAAGGCATGGCACCTGGAGCATGGGGCAGCTGTGTCAGGAAGCAGAGAGGTGAACGCTGGTGCTCAGCTCATCTTCTCCTTTTTAGCTCGCCCCAGCCCATGGAGCGGTGCTGCTCACGGCCAAGGTGGCTCCTCCCACCTCTATTAACTCAATCTAGACATGCCCAGAAGTTTATCTCCTGTGTGAGTCAAGATCCCACCAGGTTAACAGTGGACGTTGACTCTCACACCCAGGCAAAGCTGGAAAGATCCTTCTCAGAGTTGGAGCGAACATTCACGACTGGCTGGTGGAAGATCAGCCTCTGGAATGACGGAACAGGCGCCATACTCTGTGGCCATTCCAAAACAGAAACAGTCCAGGGCTGTCTACCTGCCAGGCTCACTGAGGTTTTGGATGAAGATTCAGAAGCATTCAGGGGTTGCTCACCTCTTGGGTTCCTCAAAGGACCAAAGCCTCATCCTTGGTTGTGTAGATGGGCTTGCTAGCCCTTGGGACTCTATCTGTATTAGTTAGTTTTCTTGTTGCCCTGACAAAGCACCTGGCATAAACAACCCAAGAGAGGAGCAATTTACTTTTACTCATGATTTCTGGGAGTTCAGTCTACAGTCTTTGGCCCTACTGAGTTGAGGCCTGTGGTGAGGTCATGGTGGTAAGATGTTCCGAAGATACCATTGTCTCATGGTGGATAGGAGGCAGAGCACAAGAGAGGGCCTTGAGTACTGTGCAAACCCTTCACGGACTGCCTCCTAGTGATCTACGCCCTTCAACTAAGTCCCACTCAAAAACTTTCCAGACCCTCCCAGGACAGTACGGCCTGCTGGGGACCAACTGATTAGCACATGTGCCAACAGGGTCATTTCTATTCATATCAAGACACTCAGGTCTGGGACTTGATGGCCTAACATGCATGACTAATCCCTGGGCTCCACCCGCAGCCATCTGTAAACCAGTCATGCCATGGCACTAGTTATGATGAATTTTAATTGTTAACTTGACCAAGGTCAACTCACCTGAGAAGAGAATCTCAACGAGGGAGTGTCTACACTGCGTTGGTCTGTGGGGGACTATCTTAATTGAGTTAATAGAGAAAGACCCAGCTCACTGTGGGGAGCACCATTCCCTAGGCAGCGCTCCCAAACTGTATAAAAGTGGAGAAATTGAGCTGAGAACAAGCAAGAAGGGAAGCAAGCATGCAATCAATCACTTCTCTCTGTCCTTGATGTAGATAGAACATGACTAAATGCTTCCTGCCATTCTGATTTAACCTAGAAGTATGACACAATAAACCCTTTCTCCCTAACGCTACTTTTGGTTAGAATATTATATCATAGCAAAAGAAATGAACGAGGACAGTGGGACAATCTAATCTCAGGACTCAGTAGATGGAGGCAGAAGGATCAGGAGTTCAAGGCCAGCCTGCTATAGATATATTTCAAGGCTGTTGTGGGATACTTGAAACCCAGAGAGGAGAGAGAGAGAGATTGGGAGGAGGCAATGCTCAAGCATCAGCCCAACCATGTTGTGTCCTCATGTGAATCATTATCCCTTCTCAGTACAGTTTCCTTAGTAACCTGCCCCACCATAAAGGTTCTGTCCTTACTTCACATCAGAAGCAGCTGGAAGCATCTCCAGTACACAGACTTGTGGGTTTTGGATTCTAACTCAGCCATTGGGAGGTCAGAACCAGAAGACTGTATCTCATAAACTCCCTGGAGATGCAACTCTGTGTGTATCAGGACTTTAGAGAATCCGCTCAGTGTTTCAGTCTTCCCTGGTCTGCCCTGGTCGGTGGGGTCAGAGTATCCCAGCTTCCAGCACCCAGCAACAGAAGCAGTCGTTGATTTAGCTTCCCAATACTGTTGTCCACCAAGCAGAGGTCCCCAAGAGCAGAAGCTTATCTGGTGGCCTACAGTCTGAGTCCCTAGACCTCCCGTGGGCCTGGCATAGTGAAGGCACTCAATATGTGACCTATGAACTATGATGGACCAATGGTGGCACAGCCTTCTCTACCTGTGATGTGGGAGTGTTCTCCTGTATTTTGTATTACTCTTATTGGCTGAATAAAGAAGCTGCCTGGCTTATAAGATAGGTCAGCCCTTAGGTGGGCGGAGTAGACAGAACGGAAGTTCTGAGAAGAAAGGAAGTGAGCCAGTCGCCATGAGGCTCCCGCCACAGATGGAAGTACCATAGAACCATCCGGTAAGTCACCCACCTCGTGGTGACATACAGACTTTTATAATGGGTTAGTTTAGATGTGAGAGCTAGCCAAGAAAAGGCTGGAGATTATGGGCCAGGCAGAGTTTAAATGAATACCGTTCTCATGTGGTTATTTCGGGCATAAGAAAGCAACCAGCGGCCGAGCGGGCCGGCAGCTGGGAGCTGGGTGCCGGGAACACAACCCACAGATGTCTCTGCCTAGCTCGCCATTTGGTGCCGGTTCATGGTCTCCACCCCCCTGACTTGTCTTGAGGCTTTGGTTAACCCCAGGCAGGTTCAGGGGCCAGTATGAAGAGGCACAAGGAGGTGTGTGTGTGTGTGTGTGTGTGTGTGTGTGTGTATACAAGGGATGGGCCTGGCAAGGAAGAATAGAGTCAGCAGAGGGAACAAAGGCCTGGGGAGGTAAGAAAGTAAGTCACATGGTGTGTTTCTGCCCTGTTAGTAGCGCCACCACCTAGTGGGCCTGGGAGAGGCTTCGAAGGTGGGTGAAGGACAGGGCAGGCTATAGCCCAGGACAAGGATGGCAGGAATCTTGAAGACAGTGATCTTAGGAAGTCCTTTACTTGGATGGCATTGTATTTGCTTTGTTTTCTTAAGACAGAATTATATATGGCCTCAATCTTGCTATGTAATTGAGGATTATCTAGAACCTTTTAATCTTCCTGCCTCCTCCCTACTGGGATTATAGGCATGTGCTACCACACCTAGTTTTTGTGAGTCTGAGGACCAAACCCAGGGTCTTGTGCATGCTAGGTAAATGCTCTGCCAGCTGAGCCACATCCCCTGGAGTTATGAGTTGACTAGGAGAGATTCTCCATAGGCTCACATGTTAATCACTTGGACTCCAGTGGGTGGCACTATTTTGAAAGATTCTGGAAACTAAGAGGAGCCAGGAGTTGAAGAAATATCTCAGGCATAGCATTTGCCCAGTGCATGCAAGTCCATGATTTTCATCCATATCCCAACCCTGGAAAGGTGAAGTTCAAGGAGTCGTATAATAGGAACTGGGCTTAAAGGGTGGTGATGGTGGGCAGCCTTGGTCCATGCTCCATCCCGATCCAGTGCTGGGTTCTTCTCTGCAGGCTGTGAAGGGCTTTGGGACAACATGAGCTGCTGGCCGTCCTCAGCTCCGGCGCAGACAGTGGAAGTGCAATGTCCGAAGTTCCTCCAGATGCTCACAGGCAGAAATGGTAACCATTCCGCTTGAAGGGCCCTGGCCAGAGGTTGCAATGGCTCCTGGACAAGAGTGCGGGTGCCAGGAGTCTCTGAGGACAATCAGTGGGGGCGACAATAAGGGGAGCTCTCTGGAGACTGGACTGCTGCATGGCTGTGTGGGAGCACAGTTTCCAGGGTCACACAGAAGGCACCGGGAGGCAAGGTCTTTAGGAAGTATGAAGAAGGCTGAGATGGGTGAGATGGCTCAGCATGCTACAGGGGCTCGCCGCCAAGTCTGCTGATCTGGGTTTGCTCCCCACGGCCCACATAGTGGAAGAAGAGAATTGACTTTCACAAATTGTTTTCTAACCTCCATACAGGTGTCCAAAAAAGTAACTTAATAAAGGAGGAGGAACAGGAGGAGGAGCAGGAGGAGAAGAGGAGGAAGAGGAGGCAGCAGCCTTGGCCCCAGCTTAGGAACCCTCTCCCCTTCCTCCATGTTTCTGCTTCCTCGGTGACCAGCCTCAGATACCCCACAATGCTGCCCTCTGGAGCAGCTGCCTCTAGAACACTCACTTTCTGTGCCCGTTGTCCTGGGCCTTGCTGCTATCCAGAGGTGTCCCTGGGTGCCCTGGCTTCCTGAGTACATCCGTAGTCTGTGATGGTTACAGACACTTGCTGCCATGCCCAGCTTTTGTGGGTGCTGGGGATCCAAACCTGGGTGCTCATACTTGCAGAGCAAGCTCTTTCCCCACCTGGCCTCTCCCCAGCCCCGGAAGACATTTTAAACATTTTTCTTTATTTCTTCTCCCTCCCTTCTCTTCCATGTCTCAAATTTTCTTCACCAGCCTCCAAACCTCCTCCACTCTAGCCCCCCTTCCCCGTCACGCTCACACCTTCAATCTTACCAACGGTCTTTCCTCCTGGCAGGACCCCTCACGTCAGGCACTTGGGTCCATGAAGCTTAGGATTCAGGCCATTCATGGATCCGTGGTTGGCTTGGAGCAATGTGCTGGCCCTAGCAACCAGGTGTCATCCGTGGCTGGCCAGGTTCCTGCTGAAAAGGACTTCTGTCTACCGACCATCTCCTCAAAGCCTTCTCTGGGCCGGCACACCTAGCCTTCTGCAGCATGGCTAGGAAAAACCACTGCCTGTGGCCACAGGGTGACCAGAGGCTTGACTGATCACACCCCTCCCCAGTTAACTGCTTGAACTCCTCCTGCCCACCTCATTAACTAGAAGACTTCTGAATGCTGTTTCCCTCCTGCAGCTTTACCTACCTACCACATGGTGTCACTGTGGGCCGCAGGTTCGCACTGAGGCCCTGCCTTCTAGGTGCTGGCCTGGTTCCTGGGCTTGTGGGAGGATCAGCTCAGTCCAGGGACTCCTACATACTTAGCCTCAGGGAGTTGGCTGGCCCAAGAGCAGGGGTCAGGACCTGTCTGAGCCTGCTGTTCACCAAGAACTTTTCTCTCCCACAGCTCTATCTTGGATCTGATTAGACATTTGCCCTCTGGCCCTCCAGAGAAGAAGTTTCCATATAGTGTGCCCCCAACTCTGGGGAGACATACTCATGGACACTAGTCAGTGTGCAGGACAACTTCTTTTTGAACAAAGGAAACACGGTCTAGAGCTAATTCCTAAGTAGTTCTTTGCCACAACAGTCTCCATACTGGCCCAGACAGGCGTCTGAGTGGCTGGGAAAACTGCAGGCCGCTTTCTGCCTCGGATAGTTCTAGTGCCAGGCTTAGAACTTTTCTTCAATGAGACATTCCTTTGATTTGTTTTCCTTTGAAAACAGTACTGGCATTTTTGAAGTTCCTTGTTTAAAATGTATTTAGCAGGACATGATCCGACAGGCTTGTAAGGCTCTTGCCTCTGAGGCTGAGGCAAGAGGATCCCAAGTTTGAGACCTTTCTGAGCAACTCAGTGAAACTCTGTCCCAAAATAAAGAGTAAAAGGAGGGAAAGCACTTGCTGCACAAAGGTGAGGACCTGATCTCCACCAACCAGGGAGAAGCTTGGCCCAGAGGCACATACCTACCCCCAGTACTGAGGAGGAAGAGGCAGCAAGATCTGGAGCTGGCTGGCCAGTCAGCTAAGAATACTAGGCGAGACTAGGTTCATGAGAAACCTTGTCTCAAAAAGATAAGGCAAAGAGTGGTCAAGGAAGATACTTCATGTCAGTATCTGACCTCCCTGTACACACACACACACACACACACACACACACACACACACAAAGTAAAAAGGGTTAGAGATATATTTTAGTGAGAGAGCTCTCGCCTAGCATATCCCTAGGTTCAATCTCAATCTCTCCCTTTCTTCTCCCCCTGCCCCGCACATATCATATGCATACTCTCTCTCTCTCTCTCTCTCTCTCTCTCTCTCTCTCTCTCTCTCTCTTTCTTTCTCTCTCTCTCTCTCTCTCACACACACACACACACATTTCTGAGTGGGATCAGGTGCTGGTACAGCCTTTTAGACAGGATCCTGGGGAGAATCAGGTTCTGCCCTGAACTGCGATGCATGCACATACAGACACGCCAACTGAAGCTTTCGGGGCTCTTAGGAAAGAATCCTTGTCCTTGTTGGAATGAACCCCAGAGGAAGTGAGTGGAGAGAGGGGGTGGAGAGAGCCCATCCTTAGGCTGTCCTATAGGGGTGCTCCATCGGCACCATGTAGGCTTGTCAAAGGCTCAGGAACCAGCCCAATATCCTGAAAATACTACTGGGTCCCTGAGGACAGAGGGCCCTAGACAGGCAGGCAGCTGTGCTGGGTTGGACCCATAGGGAGCTGCCATGTCAGCCTGTTCCGGCAGCCTCCACTCTGGAGCTGCGTTCCTATCCAGTCAGTGGACATTCGACCACCATTCTTTCCCATCGCACAGTCGCTCCCCGACTTCATTCCAAAACTTTCTCACCTCCCTTGAACGCTAACACTCTACACCCTGCTCATGCCTGCCTCTTGCGGGAAGGCCGCTTCTGGCTGGCACCAGCCTAGACATATCTTTATGTCACTCTGACTGTGGTGAGGGTGATGTGGGTAAAGCCTCATTAAGACCGAGAAGCCACGCTGGGCAGAGAACTGTGATTCGGTTCCAGCCTCCTGAACCTTGTGAGGGTGGACATGTCTAGGGCCCCAAAGTCATGGCCTTCTGAGACTAGAAGCCACCACGGAGCTGTAGGGAGTGCTCCTGATGAGAGAGAGCTAGTGACGGGACACACCCTGGCTGTGTGCTCCTTCATGGGCTGTGGGATGAGAGCAGGATCCGTACAGAAAGAATGGGACTGGCCTGAGAAAGTTTGTCAGTGTTTCTCCAGCTCAGTGGAGCCTGTTGGACCCAAACCACAAACGACGACCTAGGCCTTGGGGTCACTAAGAGAGAGCAAGTCAGGCCCAGCAATGGTTGTTAAGGGGCCACTAGACAGGATTCCCATCCATGGAATTGGTGATGGCACCCTCAGTCTGTAAGGGACACGGATCCTTGGTGACTAGGATGAGAATTCAGGTGGTCATTCAGCCCAGAGAGAACAGTGTCTCCTGGAACCTGCAGGAGGCCTTCCTGGCCAGTGGCTCCTTTTCCTTTGTCTTTGGATGCTGGCTTTGAAAGGTCAGGTGGGGGACAGGAAAGGGTAGGCATTAGAATGTGTATCTAGCATGCGGAGGTCCTGGTGAAATCCCTAGAGCATACATGTGCGTATATACAAGCATACACATGTATTCCCACAGCGGGGAATGCTCCCTTCCTAGTGTGCCCCATGCAGTAAGAAACTCAACCCAGTTCTCTATGAGAAGAGCTTGGCACAGGTCTGCCAACCTCATACCTTACTCTGCCTATGAAGCAAGCCAATGTTGATGCCCAAGGACTAGGGGGCCACACTCTTAGTTCTAGGAAACTAAGGAAATCATTACCCAAGTGTTCAGCGGAATCAGCCTGCAGTGTTGTACCAGGCAGGGATGGAGGACATACAGTTTCAACTATCTCAACAGGCAGCCTCGATTGCAAGTAAAGGAATTCCTTCCACGAGGGGCAGTTGCCTGACAGGCTTTGCCTCGGTAGTCTCTGATGGTTTCCATCCGGTGAGACAAGCAGGACACAGTGGGCAAGTGTGAAGATGCAGAACCTTTACAAAATGCACTTGTAATGCCAGTGTCAGCGTGCAGAGGCAGGGGAATCCCTGGGACTCTAACCAGATGGATTAGTCTAATCGGCAAATTCCAAGCCCATAAGAGACTGTCTCAAAAAGCCCCGGTGGATGGTATCTAAGGAATGGGACCCAAGGTTGACCTCTGACCTCACAGAGACAGGGAGGGTAAGGGGGGAAAGAGGGAGGGATGGAAGAACGGAGGGAGGGAGGGGGAGAGAGACAGACAGAGAGGGAGACAGACAGACAGAGAGAACTGTGAGAGCCCAAGGATTCATTGTAACAGAAGCTAAGTCTTTGCCACCTACCTAGATGTCTCAGGACCCCCTATTACATCATCAGAACTGGGATGCAAGTAAGCACGGGGATCCGTACATGGTGTGAAGGGCAGACCCAACCCTTTTTCTCCATTTACTGAGATAATGTTGTGGGCACTTACGTCACCACTGTAGGCCTCAATTTGCCCACCTGTAAAATGGTGGTAATATTTTCATGTCACCAGAGACTGTACTGTATGGTTCCATTGCCTGATCCCCTCCACTCATCTGCTGTACACTTGTCACCCTCAGGGTCGCTTTTCAGAAACTGCACACAGGATGGCTGGTCAGAAACTTTCCCCAGGCCTGACCTGGCCTGCGGCATCAACATGAATGACTCCTCTAATGAGAAGCGGGTAAGCATGTCATGTGGTACCACTGGGTGCCCGAGATGGCTGGATGCATGGTGAGGTCCTAGACATGACGTGGAAGTCAGAGAGGACCTGGTGTCCAGGATTATCAACATGTGCCATTACATCTAGTTCACAGGGTGCGGGGATGGAGCCCAGGGCTCTCTGCACTCCGGGCAAGCAGCACTCAACCAGTTGAGTTCCATCTCTGCTCAGACTTTGTTATTTTAGTCAAAACCCTCCTCCGTCCACCGGCTGACGATGGCATGTCCTGCTTGGCTTGCTCTTTTTTTCTTTCTTTCTCTTTCTTTCTCTCTCTCTCTCTCTCTTTCTTTCTTTCTTCCTTTCTTTCTTTCCCTCCTTCCCTCCCTTCCTTCCTCCCTCCTTTTCTTTTCCTGTCCCCTTCTACTAGAGTACTGACAAATGTCAGTAGTGAACTTGGACTAATAGAAAGATTAGGTACAGGTGCCCCTTAGGTGTCTACAATGTCTAGGGCACCTACTCAGAACAAAGATTGCCAGACTGTGGCCTTGGGCCATGAGCAGCTTTCGCAAATGAAGTTTTGTTGGTACAGAGCCAAGTCCATTAGCACCACAAGGCTGCTTCTATGTGACAGGGACAGGGCTGAGACCATGCGACACCTTGACCCTAAACTATTTACTGTCTGTTTCTTCATAGGAAACGCTTGCTGTCGCTGAGTAGAGGGGACAGCAAACAGGTGGCCCTGCCAGGCCCCAGGACAGAGAGCAGAGGTGTTCCCAGGCTCTGAGCCCTCTAGAGCCAAGGCACAGCTGCAGATGTTAGAAGCTGAGGGAACAAGGGTCACATGAGAACTCCTGGGAATCCGGGTCATGCTGGGGTCAGACCTCACACATATGAAATCGGGGCTCAAGGTCACTTAGTACTGAATAGGACGAATTATTCTGCCAGGACACTTCACACAGTCAGAGTGTGCCTTCTTGGGCTCCCATGAACTGGTGTAGGCATCACAAGATCCGACTGCTACCCTCAGTGGTGTGGGCCTCCCTGTGCCAAGTTTCAGGCTGAAGGAAGAGATGGTGTAGCGGTTAAGAGCATGAACTCGGGAGCTGGGATTGCACACCAACAGGCTGACCCAAGAATTTTTTCAAATTCCACAGATCTCTTTCTTAATTTTCTTAGAGCAGTCTCAGACAGTCCGGGCTGGCCTCAATCTCCCTAAATAGCCCAGAACGGCCTAGAACTCCTGATCCTCCTTCCTCCTCTCCAGAGTACTGGAATTACAGGCTCGCTACCCCGTGCCTGATGTATGTGGTGCTAAGATGCAAACTCCTAGCTTTTAACCTTCTAGGCAGGCATCCTGTCAGCTCTCCATCATCTTAGGACGCTCCACCCCTACTAAACCAGTCATCCTATTTCCCTCTCCAGCCCCCCAAACTGCTGCCAGTCACAACCATTCCACACCCAGGCTGGCCTCAAACTCCTTATGTAGCTGAAGTGGCTGTGAACCCCCTCTTCCGTTGTGTTGGATGACAGGTGTGTGCACCATGCCCAGTTTATATGCTGGAACTTAGCCATGTCCCTGCCCTACAGGATTCTTTGGTGTCCCAGACTTTAGGGGTCATTAATCTAAGGCAGCTCATCATCCTTCATAGTTCTCATCACCCCGAGAGGTGGCCTTTGACTTCAGGGACAGTTGCTGAAGGAGGGAGGCTCCACCTCACACAGTTGGCCTCACGTGGAGAGTCATCTGACACCAAAATGTCCCTGTTTATTCTGAGTGGAAATCTACACGCAAGCTTCCTCCACTAGGCCTTACACAGGGAGTCTTGCATTTTATTCTGTCAATCATTCTGATACTTTCTCCCTAAACTGTCAACACTTGACCACCCCACATGCTTGGCTTTTCCTGTGCACTGTGGTGAGGCAACCCATCGCTGTCTTCCCAAAGTACCCAGATTCGTTAAGTACCTCCTAAAATAACATGCTTGCACTCAGTACTTCCCGGTGACATGGCCACCTGTTCAGCACATTCTATTAGTGAAAGAGAAAATAAGCCCATTTTTATTTTTGGAGCCTAACTCATACCTCAGAGTTCCCTACCATCTGACCCTGCTGACTCAGGCTGAAGGGTGGATTGGCGCTGGGGGAAGTACCACGTGCTGAGGGGCTCCTGAATGCCAAGCATTGTAGACACAGCCCATCTAGTAGCTTCTTTCCGGTTTCAACAAGCCTGCAGGGGAGAACACGTGATTCCCGCTTTGAAGATAACGAATCTGAAGGTCAAAGAGGTTGAGTCATTTGCTCAGGGGCTGGCCTTCTTGGGTTTGGAAGCTTGGCTTGCTCCCTCCCTTGCTGCAGAACATGGGCCATTCCCATCCCAAGCCCTAGCTGTGCTAAGTCAGGAAGGCAAGCTGCACCTCCCCTTTTCATTGGCTTGCTAATCAGCACTCATCAACTGCAGAAAATGCCAGCACAGACTAGGACAAAAGGACCTTACAACTCTGCTCAGAACCAGGAGACCAAGGTCTTGTTGGCACGTGACATGTCTCCTCACCACGTCACACATCGCCTTACCATTTCTTTAAAGAAAATTTTATTACATTTTTGTTTGTGTTCTGGGGGAGGGGTTGGCACCTGGACCCTGGCTCAGAGGACCAGCGGGCACTGCTGCAATCCGTTCTCTCCTTCCATTATGTGGAACTGAGCACTGAACTCGCACCATCGTTTGTCTGAGACTCTCTTCCCTCAATGAGCAACCCTACCAGCTCACCACAGCTTGTTTTTAATGAAGATAAGAAATTGAACCCCACAGATTGTCTGATACCTCCCCCCCCCAAGACAAGGTCTTGTGTACCATAGACTAGCCTCAAACTCACTATGTTACACAGCTCCATAGATTTTTTTTTTTAAAAAAAAGTGATTATAAGATCTGATCACAGAATATATAAGTGCAGGTCCCAGGCGAGACTCCCTCCCGCCAGAATGCGATATTCAATTTAAAAAAATGTCTTACCCAGATAGTGAATTCCAGTGGCTTGCTTTATTCCTTTTCCGTCAGGGTTTCATGTAGTCAAACACGGCTTTAATCTCTGTGTGGCTGGGAAGAACCTGAACTTTTGATCCCTCAACCTCTACCTGCTTGTTTACCTCCACACCCACTTTCTGAAGTGCTGGGGATGGAAGCCAGGGCTTCTCGCATACTAGACAAGCAGTCTGCAAACTGAGCTCCAGTCCCAGCTACCCAATCACACTGATCACAAACATTTCCGTCTATCTTAATTCAACCCTTCTGTCCACATAGCTGAGATCACACAGAGCTGCCAAGTCTGTCTCCTGTCATTGTGTGCACCGTGAATAGGCCCTGGCTTCTTTAAAATCTCACTGGAGGCATTACTTTAACCCTGGAAGAACATTAAAGATATGTAGGCTGGCTAGGCGGTGGTGGCACACACCTTTAATCACAGCACTCAGGAAGCAGAGGCAGGCAGAGCTCTGTGAGTTCAAGGCCAGCCTGGTCTACAAGAGCTAGTTTCAGGACAGGCTCCAAAGCTACAGAGAAACCCTGTCTCAGAAAACCAAACAAAGAGATATGTAGATTAAGATAGCGTACTAGGCTATTCTACTGCTGGGCACTGGAAGCTTCCATCCCAGTAGTTCTGTAATAAACACCTTTAGGGACCAACACAATGGAGAAAGGGCTTCTTCCAAGCTTGATGCGGTTCACACACACACATACAAAAAAAATGTAACCTTAAAAATGTCTAACTATTTCTCTGAGGATTTTTGGGCCTCAGTGTCCTCATAGCACTGGTTCTGGGAAACCTATGTATACCCAAATCTGAAGATACTCAAATCTTTTACGTAAAATTGCATAATATTCACTTGGTACTTATGCACATCCTTCTGTATACCTGAAGTCACCATTAGAGGACTCAGTGCTGAACATACAGTGGGTGTTCTAGAACAGTGCTACCGGAGTCTCTGGGACCAGTGTCTGCACATGCTCGGGACAGAAAGAGCACTGCACATACCGTGGGCCACCTCACTGGCCCAGAAACAGCTCCGCATTCCCAACTAAATTAAATTTAAAATTGTGGTTCATTGAACATGTAGACATAGAACCTGTGATTATGGGGGGCTGACTCGTTTCTTAGAATTAAGTCCTATAGAGTTGGTCAGGGGCTCTGTTGGTAGAGTGCTTGTCTAGCATGCAGGAAGCCCTGGCTTCCATCCCTGGCACTGTGAAAGCCTGGCAGGGTAGCACACACCACTTGGGAGGCAGCGTTGAGAAATCTTGTAGTTCAAGGTCACCATCGACTACAGAACAAGTCTGAAGCCAGCTTGGTAGCCACAAGAGAGACCCTGTCACAAAACAGAAGGGAGGCCAGAAGAAACACCCATCTCAAAGGCCTTCAGTACGTATCTCCACATTCTTTTCTTGAAAAGTGAACCAGTTTTCATTCCCACTGTACCCTCACCTTTGTCGAGTATTATTAATTTTAAAATCTCTCAGTTTGGTTGTTAAAATTACCACTATTTTAATGTCCATTTCTTCGACCCACCTTGACTATTGTACCTGGGCCTAAATGCAGGTCTTCTGTTTGATTCAGTATTCTTTTCCACTGCAGTATTTTTGCATCAGTGTGGAGAGACGGTGAGGGAGTAAAGTCGCACCACTAGTAGCGTAGGGCGTACACAGGTCGAGGCAACGCTCCTCTGCTCCTTCCTTGTAGCGCTGGATAGTGAAGAGCTTTTTTTTTTTTTTGCCATTTAGAGATATTTTATTTTTTATTTATGTGTATTGTACACATATGTGCATATTGGGTAGGTGCCCTTGGAGGTCAGATGAGTGTGTCTGTTCTCCGGGAACTGGGATCAGTTGCAGGTGGCTGTGAGCTACTTGACACAGACATGGGAAGCAAACTTGGGCCTTCTAAAGAGAAGCAAGCTCTAGTGAGTGTTGAGTCACTGCTCCAGCCCCTGGGTGTCTCATTGAAGACACAGCAGAAGCAAACCTCACCGTTTTAATGAATGAAGTGGATGAAGTGGTGAAGGGTGTGGAGAGAGGTGAAAAACAGACAAGGAATGCAGAGCAGGCAAGAGAGGGACAGCGGGAAGAGGAGCTTTATTTGAAAATGACAAGGCATTGCGTTCAATCCCAACTTCCCTACGACGACGCCTTCATCTAGAAGACTCATTTTAGGTGGTTCTAGAAAGAAAAAAAGAAAAGACTAATAGCTGGATTACAAAAGTTAGCTACCTGCAGGGCTACTTAAAAGGATTCGGAGCTAGGTTTGGTGGCGCATGCCTTTAAACCCAGCACTAGGGAAGCAGAGGCAAGGGGAATCTCTGAGTTAGAGGCCAGCCTGGTCTACAGAGTGAGTTCCAGGACAGCCAGGAATACACAGAGAAACCTTGCTTTTAAAAACAATAACAAGGCCAAGATTCTGGTGGGGACTGACATCACACACCTTTAGTGCACGCACTTAGAAGGATCAGGAGTTCAAGGTCATCTTCAGTTATATTGTGTTCAGTCCAGCCTGGAATATAACAGACCCGTTCTCAAAACAAAGCAAGAGCTGGAGGTGTAGTTAAGTGAAAGAATGCTTGCTTTGCATGCATGGAGTTCTGGGTTTGGTTTCCAGCACCATATAAACCAGGCATGGCAGCACACACCACCTGTGGTCCAGACACTTTGGAAGTGGAGGCAGGAGGAGCCAGAGTTCAAGGTCATGCATGGCCACTTAGAAAGTTTGAGGCCAGCCTGAGATACATGAAACCCTTCCTCAAAAAATAAAATAAAATAAAATCTTCCAGGCAGTGTGGTTCATGCCTTTAATCCCAGCACTTGGGAGGCAGAGGCACGCAGATCTCTGTGAGTTCAAGGCCAGCCTGTTCTACAAGAACTAGTTCCAAAACAGGCTCCAAAGCTACACAGAGAAACCCTGTCTCTAAAAACAAACAAACAAAATTTCTTTTATTTTTCACTGTTGTATGCTAAATGCCTTCCTTCAAAAGTAGTGAGAAGCTTGTCTTTGGAAGTAATCCAGTAAAGTCTTGCATTTATAGTGTTGGTAAAGGGACCTACCACAGGCATCAGAATAGCAGTCAAGATTGTTGGGACCATCGCTGCCTCAAGCCGGTACCCTGGGACACAGAAGGGCCAGCTATGGCCAGATGGGCAGGGAGAGCTGACCTGTGCCTCTCTCTGCAGCACGCGTACCTGCTGAAGCTCAAGGTCATGTACACTGTAGGCTACAGCTCCTCCCTGGCCATGCTCCTGGTTGCCCTCAGCATCCTGTGCTCTTTCCGGTGAGAACACACTGCCCACTCTCCAGTTCCCCCAGCCCTCAAGGCTTCCTAACTACTCAGGATGGAAAGAGGGAGGTCTGGGTGGGCTGCCTGGCCCACTTGTGAAGCTCAGGACAGCTATAAATGTGACCCAACACAAAATCATAAATTTAAAATGTATTTTTATGACTCAAAAAAGCAGCAAATTTGTAGATGACAATGTGCTATTACAATGTCATGCAAAATGAATGTATGTAACATATGTAAGTCCTCCAGTCCAGAAGGCTGTAGTTGGATTAATGTGTACACCAAGACAACTCTTTGTTTAGTGCAGTCACCCTATTTAAGCTTCCTTGAGGGTCGAGGGGAGCGGTTCAGTTGGTAGAGTGCCTGCCTAGCAAATGCAAGGCCCTGGATTCAATCCCCTGCTCCGTATCAACTGGCCATGGTGACACATCCCTGTGGTCTCCCCAGGTGGAGGTGGGAGGATCAGAAAGTCACAGTCATCCTTGACTACATAAGGTAATTGGAAGCCAGACCAAGGTGCATAAGATCCTATCTCCCTAGAGCACAGAAGAAAATCCAGGAACTGGTGGCAGTGGTTGGTCAGGGCTGAAGACAGGTTGCTGTTACAGAACTAGTGATCGTGTTATCTGTTCTGCTCTGGTTGATTCTATTTTGAGTCATGGCCTCACCACGTGGTCCCTACTAGCCTAGAACTTGAGATGATCCTTCTGCCTCCACTGCCGAAGTGCTAGATTTACAGGCATGCACCACTATGCCTGGCTATCTTTTCTTTTGTGCATTGGGCACCTAGAGACCTACGTCCTCGTGCAGGTTCTGTTACCTACGGGCTGTGGTGGGGCTTTGGTTTCCTCATGCAAGGGGAGGAGCAGGGCAGGTGAAACTGTCAGAGCAGCAGCCCCTCTCCATGGTCACTCTGACCTCTCTGACAGGAGGCTGCACTGCACCCGCAACTACATCCACATGCACCTGTTCATGTCCTTCATCCTGCGAGCCCTGTCCAACTTCATCAAGGATGCAGTACTCTTCCCCTCGGATGACTTCGCCTACTGTGATGCCCATAGGGTAATGTGCCTGAGTGTCCTGGACTGACCTTGGAGAAGGCCAAACCCTGCAACTCATTGTCTTCCTTGCAAGCATCCATGAAGATTACACAGATGCTCCAGGGAAAAGGTGGTGTTTGGCAGGACATGGAGGTTCCAGAGGTTCCGCACGGTTCCACAACTGTGGAGACATGATGTCAGTCATGTGTCTGGGGAATCAGTGGAGGCCTCTGTTAATTCCCAATGCTCCGGAGTGGACCAGCCACTCTGGGAACTAACTGCCATCAGACTTCCCCGGACTCCTGCCAACTCCCAGCTATAGACAAACGGCAAAGTCTGGAGGAAGCTGTCTGGTTATTGGAGGGGGATAGTGTGTTCGTGCCTGAACATCTGCACACCCAGGCTTCTAGAAAAACATCATTTCACTAAGCCATTTTCTTCCTCCCACTGTCTAGATGACACTCTGCGTGTCACCTGGCATCCCTGACTGCTCATCAAAAGCAGCTCACTGATGAAGACTCCTAGTGACCCAAAGTCTTGCCCTCTGTCTGTCCTGCCTGGATGTGGGCCTTCAACCTCACATCAGCGTTGCAGTATGGGTGCTGCAACTCCAAATTTCACATCCATATTCTGGGCAAGGAAGAAGGCTGCAGATTAAACAGTTTATTTTCATTTTGAGAGATTTTTCTTTTTTTATTTATCTCCCAGAAAGTACATGCGTGCACACACGTGCAAACACACACACTCAGAAGACGAAAAGTAGTTTTGTTAATTTTGACTCAGCACCCCACTCTCTCTCTAGGCGATAATGTCTTCCTTGAAAATGAAGGTGTTGGTCAGCACTGGGTGGTTTTCTCTGAAGGAATGCAAGGCTCAAGGCCAGTTCACAATTGGAATCTCCTTCCTGATATCTGGCAGGTCCTAGGTCATCCTCACTGGACCTGGGGACTTGCAGTCTCTAGAGAACACTGTGGACCAAGGGAGGCTTCAGGAGACCCCTTGAGCATGTTCATTCTTGTGTGTGCACATGCTTGTGCTTGAGTGTGTGCATGCATGCAGAGATAAGCGGTCAAACTGAGATAGCCTTCCTCAGACTCTGCCTCTTTTATTCTTTGAGACCAGCCGTTATCAGCCTAGAGTTCCCCAAGTATATTAGGTTGGCTGGCCAGTGAGCACCGGAATCTGCCTGTCTCCACCTCCCTAGTGCTGGGATTTCAAGCTTGCGCTATCTGCCTTTTAAAAATGTGGGTTCTGGGGCTGGAAAGATGGCTCAGTGGTTAAGAGCATTGCCTGCTCTTCTAAAGGTTCTGAGTTCAATTCCCAGCAACCACAAGGTGGCTCACAACCATCTGTAATGAGGTCTGGTGCCCTCTTCTGGCCTGCAGGCATACATGCAGACAGAATATTGTATACATAATAAATAAATAAATAAATATTTTTTTAAAAAGTGGGTTATGGGAATCAAACTCAGGTCCTCATGCTTGTGCAGCAAACCCTTCACCCACTGAGCATCTCCAGAGCCCTGTGGAGACAGTTGTACCCCTCAAGTTTCACTCTAGACCTGCCTCGTGCCTCCTACCATGTAGTGTTCGTTTCTTTGGGAGTGGTTACCCAAGGGAGGCTCAGCCACCCAGCCCCGGCTCATGTGCCTATCTCTTCCAGGTGGGTTGTAAGCTGGTCATGATCTTCTTCCAGTACTGCATCATGGCCAACTACACGTGGCTGCTGGTGGAGGGCCTCTACCTTCACACGCTCCTTGCCATCTCCTTCTTCTCAGAAAGGAAGTGCCTGCAGGCCTTTGTGCTCCTCGGATGGGGTATGTTTCTCCATGGTGCTGTGTGTGTGTGTGTTTTACAGGAAAGGATGCTAAATTGAGAGTCGGGGGGATTCAGTTTCTAGTGGCAGCTCCACCCATCCACCCATCAATCTGTCCACCAAACCATCCACCATCTATCCACCCACACATCCACACACCCACCTACCCACTCATGTATCTATCCAACATCCATACACCCACCCACCATCCACAGACTCAACCATCCATCCATCCACTCATACCTCCCCCTACCTGCTCATCCATTCATCCACCTATCTACCCAACTACCAACCCATGTATCCTCTCATCCATCTGTTCACCCATCCATCCAACCTGTAGGAGTATGCGCAGAAAGAAACCAGGGATTTAGTGTCTGGTCCCAGATCCACATTGAATTATCTTGGGTAGTCTTTGGCAAGTCGTTGGATGGTTAACCCTTGCCCTCAGGTTCCTTGCCTTTCAAATGTGAAATAGGAGCTGTAATTTAGCTTCAACCGAATGTTGAGCGTCCCAACCTTTTTCCAGTTTTATTCTGCCCAGCACTGGCCTCATCTTCCACAGATGATTCACGCTTGTGTCCTCTTTATGGGATCCTTGCAAGTCTGAACTCAGGAGACACGGCTCAGACAGACTTCAACAGAAAGGGAACAAGCCGGCTCACATAACCGACGAGTACAGAGATCATCAACTTCACAACAAGCTGAATGCAGGCGTTAAATGTTTTTCCTGCTCTCTTTATGCTGCCATTTGTAACAGTGGCTTTATTCACACTGTTTTCCATGTTACCACCAGGAAACATGCCTGGTTCTCACTACCAGGCTCCAATAACACAAAGACAAGGGACACACAGTCCCACCATTCTCTGAACCGCTCTGCAGTTCATTCTGGTTGAGTCACATGACTGTCACCCTTGTGACTGAGACGACCACAGGACCACAGGGTTCTGAGAGAACTCAGTGCACCGATGGCCATAAGCCACTGAAACCACCTGGTTTCCAAAGGACATTAAGGATTTAGTTTCTAGGAACAAGAACATGATAGCAAGCCAGTTGTGCAAAGGCCCCGCCGCATATTTTCCTCCTCTCCTTTCTGGCCAAGGGAGAACACTTACTGAATTCCAGGTGGTGGGTTGGTGCTTTACACTGGTCTCTTAATCAATTCACGAACCTCCAGAAGTCGTTCAGAGACTTAAGCTCAGAGAGGGATGCATATGTTCAACTCACACTCTAGACAAGGGTGGATTCAGGGTTAGGTAACAAACATCCACCCACCCTCCCACTCCGTCACTGTGTGTCAATATCCATCTGTCTATCCATCCAGCTACCTACCTATGAACACAGTATGTACTCACCCACCCACCCATACATACACACACACACCTATCCACATAGTCATTCAACATTCACACACCTCTCCATACATCTATCTAGCCATCCATCTGTCCGTCCACCCACCCACCTATCTACCCATTCATTATTTTAATTTATCACACAATAAGAAACCTAAAGGTTCTAGGTTGAATAAGATTCCTGGGAGTGGTTCCCAGTTTCATTTAGTTTCTGCCTGGTGCCTTTACCTGTGAAGCATCCCTGCAAGGGAAAGTCCTCTTCTGCTGTTTTTGCTTGTCTAAATCTCTACAGGCTAGAATCTCTTCTCTCCATCAGACCAGCAGGAAGGCTGGCACAACACACTGTGCCTTCCTGTTCCAGAACTTTGGCCTGTTTAGCATATGACCCTTGACCAGCCGAGGCTTGCAGGACTGTGCAGGTGTCTGCATAGGCGAGAGCTCCCATGGGGACCAGAGACTTGCCTTTGACTGTCCCTGATTTGGAATGCAGCTCACCAAGCTTCACAGCTCTAATCTGTCAGGGTTTGAGAAATCTATAAGATCAGAACCACGATTGACTCAACATTAACCAGTTCTTTGTGCTCAGAACTCACAAAAATACAGGGATTAAGGCTGGGGGTGTGGTTCAGTTGGCAGAGCACTTGCCCTCTGTTCATGGATCGACCTGGTTGGTGGCGCACACCTGTAATCCCAGGATCGCAAATGCGAGGCCACTCTCTTAGCCACACGGTGAGTTCAAGGACAGCCTGAGCTACATGAGACGCTGTCTCCATGTATACTTACTAAAACAGCACAAAGGTTCTGACACCAGATTGCCAATCCCATCACCCCCAGGATTTCAGTCAAGTAAGAGCTGTAATAGTGCTCGGGATTGGGCCCAGGGTCTCCTGCGTAAGACACAAATGCTCTACCACCGGGCCACACTCCCCAGCCCCACCCTTCAGGTCTGCTGATGGTTCCTCCTAACGTTTATCCTCATGCTTCTCCCTACGTGGGAAGAGGTGCATGATAGGGGCATGCGTGTGCAACCCGGAGGACAACCTAGGCGTCATGTCTTGGAATCCATCCACCAGGAAGATGGGGGCTGAACTTCCCAAGTGCTAGGTGAACTGTTGCTCAGGCTCCAGGACTCTGCCTGTCCACACCCGCCCAGTGCTAGGATGACAAGCATGCTTCACCTCACACAGCTGGTTTTCAAACTCTGGGAATTGAACTCAGGCCCCCATGCTTGCAAGGCAAGCATCTTATCAACTATCTCCCCAACCCCCATTCTCACATTTCTAAACAACATATCACTCTTTCTTGATCTGTCCATCTGAGATATTATTTTTGCCTTCTGATGGAAGGTAAACATACAAACTCCTCATCCACACCTATATTCCTAGTTTTCACAGCTGTGGCTCAAGCCCACATATTCATTTACATATTCAGGGTGTACTTTATCAGAACTGTGAAAATGCTGTTTGCTGCTGAGCCAGGTGGCATGCAATTATTTTGTTTTCTATTTATTTAACATTTTTCCTAGAGTCATATTTTATCTGTACATTATTGTTGTTTGATACAGATGTGATTTACCCATTGGGCTTAGGCAGAGTCAGGGTCCTGTAGGTGACTGAGAGTTTACAGAGAGAATCATGCTCCCCAACCACTAGCTGCATTTGGCTTCCCCTGGTGCCTTTAAATATTTTATTTTATAATTACATGTATTACGTGTGTGTGTGTGTGTAGTACCTGTGGAGGCCAGAAGAGGGCATCAGATCCCCCGGAGGGGGACCTACAAGCAGTTGTGAGCCAACCAACTGGGTGCTGGGAGCTGGACTCTCTAAAATAGTAGCGAATACTCTTAACCACTAAGTCATCTCTCCAGCTCCTCTCCCTCCTTCATGTACTTAATTAATAACTGTCTCTCCCTCATCTGACTCTTCTGCTTGCCTAAATCTCCATGTGCTAGGGTCTTGTCTCTGCATTAGACTAGCAGGCAGGCAGCCAGTGAGATTATTTTTACTAATTCTTTCAAATCATCTGAAAAAGCTTGCAGTATTATTTTCTGAATCATTAAATACAAAGGAAATCTCTAAATTCTTACATATTTTGTCAATCTGAATTTTGTGTGTATTTGTGTGTAGTGTGTGTATCTGAGTATGTATATGTCTTGTGTGTGTAGTGTGTGTGTGTATCTGGTATGTGCAGTGTGTATGTCTGGGGTGTGTGTCTGGTGTGTGTAGTGTGTATGTGTGTGTATCTAATGTATGTAGTGTGTGTATATCTGGTATGTACTGTGTGTGTTTGTGTGTATGTCTGGTGTTGGGGGGGTCGGGTGTGGGTAATGTGCGTGTGTGTCTGGTGTGTGTAGTGTGTGTGTGTATGTCTGGTGTCTGTGGTGTGTGTGTGCGTGCACATGTATGTAGAAGTCAAAGGTTTATGTCAAGTGTCTTCCATTGCCACTGTCCATCTTATCTTTTGAGTAGGTCTCTCCCTGAACCAGAGCAGACTGATTGACTAGACGGGAGGGACAGTGAAGTCCAGGGATGCCCCTGTATCTGCTTCCCTTCTCTCCCATGCTAAGACACCTAGTACTATGTCCATTTTTCTTTTAAAAAACAAAATACATTTGTTTCTATTGTATGTTATGAGTGTTTGCTTCTCTGTGTGTATGTGAACCATATGCATACCCGGTGTCCACAGAGATCAGAACTGGGCATCAGGTCCCCTTGATCTGGAGTTACAAACAGATGTGAGTGACTACGTGTGTGTGCTGGGAACTGGACTCAGGTCCTCTGCAAGAGCAGCAAGTGCTCTTAACCGCTGAGCCATCTCTCCAGCTCCCTGTGGTGCTGGGGCTATGAACTCAGGCTTGCCTGCTTGTACAGGAGCCCATCTCTCCAGCCATGTACACCTAAGAGTTTTTGAAAAGCAATTAGTCAGAGAGAAATGTTGTCTAAAGACTGGCTTTAAAAATGCCAGGGTTAGAGATGTATCTTAATGGTAAAGTCCTGCCTAGCATGCTGGAAGCCCTGAGCTTGGGCCCCACACCACAAAAACTTTAAGTAAAAATGAGAGATGTTTTTGTGTTTTCAACTGTCCCAAGGATGTACTATGATACAACTGCCCTCCCCTGCCCTACTCGATTACCCTGTCTTCTACAGATGTGTGTCTCCATTTCTTTTCCTTGCA
This sequence comes from Dicrostonyx torquatus, assembly GCA_028555095.1. Classification (NCBI taxonomy): domain Eukaryota; kingdom Metazoa; phylum Chordata; class Mammalia; order Rodentia; family Cricetidae; genus Dicrostonyx; species Dicrostonyx torquatus. The sequence goes on along the minus strand of JAQHUG010000748.1, from coordinate 63,800 downwards.
GTTTTTGTTTTGAGATAGGACCTCACTATCTAGCTCAAGTTGACCTTGAACATACAATCCTCCTGCCTCCTTCTCCTCAGGGCTACAATTATAGGATAGTGGTCCTTCTTTCCTTCCTTCCCTCCCTCCTTTCCTCCCTCTCTCCCTCTCTCTTTCTTTTGTTTAGTGTTAATGTATTTAATGTGTGTGTGCATGAGTGTGTGTGTTTTGACATGTATATGGAGAGACGGAGGGCAACTAGCAGGAGCTGATCCCCTCCTCCACCATATAGGTCCCTAGGGCACAACTCTGAGCCATCTCACAGACCGCTTCCTTGGTTTTGGAGACGGGAGCTGCTTACCTGTTAGACCTTCCCTTCTGCCCCAGCTCCACTCTCTGTGGATACAGAGCTTATTCTAAGTTCCCGCTCCACCTCCTGCGGTTCTGTTGGCTTCTTCTGCTTTCCGGGCATTTCTTGCCTTTATCTTCCAACTCTTCTACTAATGTTTATTTTGGAAATCATATATTTGTTTCTCTGCCCTCTTTCTTGTCCTCTGGATGCTCCCAATTGGCAGCATCCTGTATCTCTTGTAGATGTTATCTTTCCTGTCTCCCTGTGATCTCCCTGGGGTTGTTTTTGTTCAGGTTCCTTCTGCTCCCTGTCTGGTCTGTTTCCTCTCAATTCCTTTTCTCTGGTTATTTTGTTTCCAGCTTTTGATGTAATCTGATGTCTGTTCATAGATAAGAATGACTTAGTCCAGTGTTGATGGAAAGCTCCATTCCTCCAGGGGACTAAAAAGTTACATTTATTTGTTTATCATGTACAGGTGTGTGTATGAGTGTGTTTGCGTGTGTTGTGCATGTACAGACACATGTCACAGTACACATGTAGAGGTGAGAGAACAGTTTGCAGGAGTCACTTCCTGAGTCCAAGGATGAAACTTATATCAAACTTACCCAACAAACCATTTCAGCCATCCTGTTTTTCGGCCTTTGTCTAGGGTCATTCAGTCTATTTAGAAAAGCATCCTTTAATGCCTTTTTGGTTGGAGTCAGGAGAGCAGAGTGAGGTAGAGATTTGCCTACTAGAGACCTAAAAATGGAGTAGTCTGGGAGCCTGACCTCTCCCCCATCCATTGTATAGATCAGCAAATCTGTTAGAATCACTGCAAGAGCCTCAGTGAAAAACTAAGCAAACTGGGCACAGTGGTGCACTCCTGGGGTCTCAGCCATTTGTGAGGCTGCAGCAGGAAGATGGCTTGAGTCTAGGCATTGGGGGCCACTAGACAGCACAGTGAAACCTCATCTCTTAAACCAATAAGAGCAGAGTGCTTGCTTAGCATGCACAAAGTCCTAGGTGCACACACATGTAATCCTAGTTCTCAAGAAGTAGAGGCAGGGAAATCAGGAGGTCAAGGTCATCTTCAGTTGCATATTGAGTTCTGGGTCAGCCTGGGCTAAATGAGATTGTCTCAAAGAAAAGAAAAGCAAATAGCCAGACCCGATGTTGTGGATCCTGGTGACAACTTTTTATGTGGCTTCTGGGAATTCAGATTCAGGTGTTCATGATTGCACAGAAAACATTCTCACCCACTGAGTCATTTCCCCAGCCCCAATGGACAAGGTTTATGAGTCAATACTTTAACAAAGTCAATGGCTTTTCCACCAGCTGGATTCTGTCTACCCACATTCTGCCAGGCATATCCCATTTCAAACCAGGGCCTCACCAAACTACATCCATGTGCCTTCTCTCCCAGAAGTCCTCAGGAATCTGGCCCAGGCTCCTGGGAGTATCCTAACCCCAAGTGGCTTTCAGGTTCCATAAGAACCCACTGCAGTTCTTAGGGTATTAACAGAACCCTAGTAGCATGTGGCTGCACCCTGATGCAAGATGATAAAGGGGTTTCCTTGGCAATCAAACCTTGTCATCCTCCTGGTACCTGGATGAGGATAAGTGCCCATTTCGCTGTGCCTAACTTCTCTCTCCCCTGCTTGTGTTAGTTGCTTGTCTTACTGCTGTGGGAGAATATCTGGAGGGAGTTTAAGAAGGGATTGCTTGGCTCATAGTTTGAGGGGACAGTCTGTCATGGCAGCGCAGGCACGGCAGCAGGAACCTGAGGCAGCTGCTCACGTGGCATCCACAGGCAGAGAGATGGACGCTGGTGCTCAGCTCACTTTCTCCTTTGTATTCGGCCCAGGACCCCAGTCCATGGGATAGTGCTGCCCACATTTGGGGTGGGTCTTCCTACCTCAATTAGCCTTACCTAGAAGGTTCCTTGAAGACACACCCAGAGTCCTGTCTGTTCAGTCCTTCTGAATTCCACCAGGCTGACAGTCAACATTAAACATCACACTATACCTCCCTTTGTTTTGGCCTTCAGGTGCTCCAGCCATTTTTGTTGCTTCGTGGGCTATCACCAGGCACTTTCTGGAAGACACCGGGTAAGCTGGTAGGAGTCAGTCTCTACAGCAGCTGGCTCTGCAGCTAGGAATTCAGCTAACCTCGCACTGCTGGCTCAAGAGGTAGAATGCTTGCCTAGCATGCATGAAGCTCAGAGTTTGATTCCAGCATTGCATTAACTGGATGCAGCAGAGGAGGGCAGATATATCTTTAGGATTAAAGAGTTTGTTAGCTATGTGGATATGTGCAGATGCGTGCACGTGAGAGCAGATGCTCACGGAAGCCGAAGACGCCATTGGATCCCCTGGATCTGGGATTACAGGTAGTTGTGAGCTGTCCTACATGGATGCTGGGAACTGAAGTCAGGTTCTCTGCAAGAGTAGTATGTGTTCTCAACCACTGAGCCATCTCTCCAGCCCTGAGAGGAACAGATCTTAATGGTGGTGGGCACAAGCTGTGATGGCCAAAGGCATAAACACAGTCTTCCTTCCAAGGGTGGCACTGGGAAACATGTCTGCCAGTCAGTCAGTTCCCCACTCCCAATGATACCTAACACTCTCTTCTCTTCCATAGATGCTGGGACATCAACTCCAACCCTTCCATCTGGTGGCTCATTCGAGGGCCTGTGATTCTGTCCATTCTGGTGAGTGGCCATCCTCTCCTGAGCTGGGGACATGTAGGGGAATACTGGACCAGTGAGAAACAGAGGGCTGGAGATCCTGGAGCTTGAGTTCCCAGCAGGTATCAGGAGGGTAGAAACAGCAGGATTCCAGAGGTTGGCAGACAGGCTGTCCCCTGTCAGGAGTCCTTTACCTTATCTTTAGGACCTAGAGCTCAGAGATTGAGATAAATACAACCCTCAAAAGCAACCCACCACCAACAAAACAAACAGAGATTGAATCCTTCACAAGCATGGTAAGTTCATTTCAGCACTCAGGACACAGAGGCAGGAGAACTGAGAGTCTGAGGCTTGTTCGAGCTGTATGGTAGCGTGTTCCATCAAGGAGAAAAGTGTGAGTTGGTACGTAGGCTCAGGGCTGTGCAAACCTCACCACTGGAGTTCCCATCACCAGAACCTGCAGTGGAAGAAGTGACTACTGCAAGCTAGCCTTCGACCTCTGCAGGTGTGTGCACGTGTGTATGTGTGTGTGCACACACGTGTGTGTGCTCACAAATAAAAGCATGTGCAAACACAGATATCATAATAAAACCAAAAAAAATAAAATAAAAGTGGACTCCAAGGCTCAGTCAAACCTTCGTTCATCGAGATTTACAGGGGATTATAAGCCCCACGAGTGAGTGATCTGGCTGGCATTGTGTAGACCCGTGAGCACTGAACCCGGACAGCAGGGTGTGTCATTTCCAGCTGTGGTCTCTGGATTTATGTGTCACTGGGACTCTGGGTGCAGGATGAACAGCCACGATTTGTCATCCTGGCTGTGGTGTCTCTTCTGTCCCCAGCTCTAGGGGTCAGGGCCAGGACACCTTTAGACTGACCTCTGCCTTGTGCTTTGCAGATCAATTTCATCTTTTTCATAAACATTCTAAGAATCCTGATGAGAAAACTTAGAACCCAAGAAACAAGAGGAAATGAAATGAACCAGTATAAGTAAGTGTAAGGCAGAAAGCCTGGCATGCTGGGACAGTCAGCGAGCATCTACTGAACACCTGCTGTTTACCCCACTATGCTAAGTAGAAAGGCAGGCCTGGGGCATACCTGCAGTGTGACTGGGGTGGGTGGGTGGAAATACGCCTGAAAATGAAGCCTCAGAGACCATGGGGAGAGAAATCTATGAAACTAGACAGGAGGCCTACAAGTATAGGTCTGAGCCCTGCAAGGCTGGGAGGGCAAGGAAGTTGGGCAGGAGGTGTTGAGACGAGGGGGGTAGAAAGGGCACAGCAAGGCCCTTTCTGGTCTCCTCATTTGCTAAGCACAGCAGCAATAGCATAGGCATCTGATTTATCTGCCAGTGAAATTGTTGAGTGCTTATTGGTTTATGTTACTGATAGAGGGGGAGACCATGAGTCTGGCGAGTGTTGTGCCTGGGTGGTTAGCACATGGGACTTCAGAGATTTTGTACAAAAAATGAAAACATGCTGGAGATGTTGTTCTATAATGGGATACTTGCCTAGCGTGAGTGAGGGCTGTGGTTCAGCATCTAGCACTGCAAAATACACAGATTACAGATCATAGATAAGAGAGTAGATAGGTAGATGACACATAGGCACATAGATAGATGATAGATATAGATACAGACTTTCAAAGATGACAGTAAGTGATAAATAGGTAATTGATACATGATAGATAAGCAGGCACTTACAAAGATAATAAGTAATAAATAAATGGCTGGTAGATACACAAATAGATGACAGACATAGTTAGACAGATAGATGATAGATAGATGATAGGTAGATGATAGATAGACAGATGAATGATGATAGGTAGATGATAGAGAGAGAGATGAATGATAGATAGATGATGGATAGGTAGGTAGGTAGGTAGGTAGATAGATAGATAGATAGATCCAGAAAATGAAAAAAAAAACCAAATTGAAAAAAAATATCTGGAGACATTGCAATATAACTTAAAACAATCAGGCCCTAGATGGGTTGAACTCTGTGTGAGGAGGGCTTGAGCAGATCAGGAGTGGCAGCCTACCCTGTGTCCCCAGGCGCCTGGCCAAGTCCACCCTCCTGCTGATCCCCCTCTTCGGCATCCACTACATCATCTTTGCCTTCTCCCCAGAGGACGCCATAGAAGTCCAGCTGTTCTTTGAATTGGCCCTGGGCTCCTTCCAGGTAAGTTTTGGGGATTGTGACTTAAAGAGGGCTCCTCAGGACTAGAGCAGTGGCTCAGTTAGGGGAGCACTGGCATTGTAAGCATGGGAACTGAGATCAATTCCCAGATCCTACAGAAAGCGTGTGGGAGTGCATGTGGGAGGCAGAGACAAAGTGATCCCTGGAGTTCACCTAGCTAGCCTAGCCTACTTGGAGAAGCTCCAGGTCCATGAGAAAAGAAGTCAAAGGACACCTGAAACCTCCACATCTGTGTACATACATTCACCTGCACACGTGTACACACACACACACACACACACACACACCACACACACACACACACACACCAGCTTTCAGTTTCCTTTGAGAGAAACGAGGCTGCAGAGGTAGCAAGCCTGGCAGTCCCACACAGGGCTGACCCAAGGCCACAGGGGAGGACCTCATAATGCCAACTGATTTTGAGTCTCCAACAGTAAAAGCATAATGGGAATGGCGGAGGTAGACTCCTGGGAGAAGGAAAGAGAAAATCGACCGAGCATGATGGACAAAGTGTTACACAACCACACGGGTAGCACATTCGCAATCACAATGACACACACACACTGCATAAAGCCACAGGCAGGTAGAGGAGCCCCTCTGTTTCTCACTGGGAAGACCAGAGGAAATACCTAAAACTGAGAAGTTGGAAACTCGAAACATCAGCATGGTATTTTTTTTTTAAAGTTAAGAATGTTCAGGCTGGACTCAAGTTACCCCTAAGGATAAGGAAGTGGGAGTGGGTGGCAAGAGGATGCTGGACTTGTGTGGTGTGTGTGTGTGTGCGCGTGCAAGTGTGTGCCCGGGGACAACATTCCTCAGGACTGTCCATCTTGTTGGGTTTTTTTTTTGTCATTGTTTTGCTTTTTGCTTTTTAGATAGGATCTCTCTGTAAGCCTGGAACTTACCAAGTAGACTAGACCATTCTAGCTGGCCAGCCAGCCCAGGGACCTGCCAATCACTGTCTCCCTGGTGTGCCACAGACTGACAGTTTTACATGGAACCACTGAGCCATCTTCTCAGCCCCAAGCTGTTGGAGTTTTAGCCAGAATCTTTCAACAGGAGGTAGGGGAGGTCACCTACCTCTAATTTACCAAGATGTTGGGAAGTTAAGGCAACAATAACAAAAATGGGTAAGGAAAAATCCTAATTGGAATCTCGAGCGTCACATTGTTACTTTATTTATTTGCTTGGAGCCATTTCTTTCCAAAAATAACATAAAGTCACTTTTAGCAACAACCCACGGAGAAAAAATATGTAGATGACTTATCAGTGGAAAAAACTATAAACCCGGTGTGGTAGTGTACTTTGTAATCCAAGCACTTGGGAGGAGGAGGTGGGAGTCGAGGTCACCCTTCACAACATAGCAAGTTTGAGGTCAGCCGAGTTTGGAGCTTTCCAGAAGCCAAACAAAGAGCACTTTGTTTCAACACTTACAGTATCCATTAGATGAAAGCCAGTGGATTTGTCTTGGGGCTTACTGGAAGAGCATTGCCCTGCATGCCTGAGACCCTGGGTTTCAT
>JAQHUG010000748.1:36690-57018 GCA_028555095.1 Dicrostonyx torquatus | reverse complement strand
ACACACACACACACACACACACACACACACACACACACACACCAGTAAAAGCAAGCCCATTGCCTAAAGAAGCCTTGTGATAGATCATGTTCTAGAGCTTGAGGACATCCATCTCCCAGCCCCCACCCTATCCCTGCTAAGTCTACCTTGCAGTAAGACTCTAGCAGAGCTCTCCCAATAGGGAGGTCTTAGCTCCAGAGTGAGGCCTCAACTCTCCCTTTGTCCTTTGGATTCTGCTCTTGGTAGGCTGAGCTACTGCCACTGCTCCGGGGGACACAGTAAGTCAGATCTTTACCTCTCTGCTATTTCAAACTTAATCACAGGCTGTCCCTGCACTTCCTCTGAGAAGCTTCCCTGAGCAGAGCCTCTGCCAGCACCTTGGTCCTATTGCACATATAACAATGGGCTCACTATGACCCATCCCATCGGGGGCTCTGAAGTTCAGGCATTTGGAAGGACTTAGCTTGACCACCAACATAGGTAATGAGCATTCAGAGAGCTTGGGACCCTATAGGGGCTTCCTGTCCCCAGATTTGGGAAGATAAAAAAAAAACAAACCAAAAAACCAAGAACACTTTCCTAATGCCCCATGGGAAGGCCATAAGAAACATGCAAATAGGGCCTGGAGAGATGGCTCAGTGGTTAAGAGCATTGTCTGCTCTTCCAGAGGTCCTGAGTTCAATTCCCAGCAACCACATGGTGGCTCACAACCATCTGTAATGAGACCTGGCACCCTCCTCTGGTGTGGGGGCATACATGGAGGCAAAATGTTGTATACATAATAAATAAATAAATCTTAAAAAAAAGAAACATGCAAATATCTGGGCCTGGTGATACACATGTGCAGTCCCAGTCCTCGAGAAAGAAACATGTAAATAGCTAGGCCTGGTGGTACACATGTGCAGTCCCAGTCCTCGAGAGGCAGAGTCGGGAAGATAACTTCACATTCTAGGCCAGCCTGTGCTATATTTGCAAGTTCCAAGCAAGTCAGGGGCTTGTGAGAGAGTCTGTCCCCCCAAGTGTGTGTATGTTCCTATGTATACAAATTATTAAAATGAAATATGCATAAGTACCCATAGATATGTATGTGTATTCATATACAAATGTATCAAAGTTTCTCCCACATACCAAAATGGAGAGAATAACAGAATGAACCTGCATCTACCAACCAAAGAGGGGTGTGATAGCCTAGAGAGATGGCTCAGCGGTTAAGAGTTCTTATTGCTCTTGCAGAGGATCTGAATTTGGTTCCCAGCATCCTTATTAGGTGCTCACAATTGCCTGTAGCTAGTTCCAGGGAATCTGGTGCTCTCTTCTGACCCCTGCAGGTACCTGAGCATAGGTGGCATACACACATATCCACAGATATACATAACTGCACATGAATAAAAGTAAATCTCTAAGAAAAAACATATACACCTACAATAACAGCAGAACTCACAAGTATTGTTCTGGCTTTGTATCTCCATGGTAGAACATGAGTTTAGCATGCATGGGCCATGGGTTCAAGTCCTGCCCCCTTCAAAAACAGCCTGGGGAGATTGCTCAGTGGGCAAAGTGTTCACTGCACAAGGATAAGGACCTGAGTTAGAACCCCCAGCACCCACATAAAAAGCTGGGGTGGGGTACCAGCAAAACAAGGTGGATCCTGGGAGCTCATTAGCCAGCCGCCTAGCTGTTCAGAGTCTTGGGATCAGTGACAAATCCTGTCTCAGGAAGCTGTGGAGACCTGATTAAGGGTAATGACCTGTGCTGACTTGTTGACTTCAGGCCTTCATCAGTCAGCTCATGTGTGCTTCACACACACGCACACACACGCACACGCGCGCACACACACACACATGCACGCACACACACACACTCCTCACAAAGCCGATATCCCCTAGGACGTGTACATATCAAGCCCACCACGGAGAGGCAAATCCTTTGCCCTTTGGGGTCCTCCAATGCGTCAAGCAGCTAAAGGCTGTAGCAGAGAGGCCAGGCCAGCTGACATTTTAAGCTGCATATGGAAGCCTCTGGAGGAGGAAGATTATCTGGGAGATGGAGGGCAGGCCTGTGAGGAAGGCAGGACGGTGAGGCGGGCTCTGAGGGAGGAAGGGAACAGGTGTTCTGTGGAAGGCCTTCCCATTGCTGTAATCAAACACCCTGACAGGAATTGTGTAGGGAAAGGAGGGAGGCTTTGTTTTGCCTCAGAGTTCTCGGGTACAGCCCTTGATGGCGGAGAAGTCTTGGTGGCAGGACCTGAAGAAGTTGGCGGCATTCGGTACTCAGTTGACTTTCTCTCTGCTGGATGGAGTTGTGCCTCCCGTGTTTGGGGAGAGTCTTCCCACCTTGGTTAATCTAGAAAACCCCTACAGGAATGCTCAGAGGTTCTCTTCTAGGCTATCCTAGCCTCTGCTCTGTCAGTAGCAACCAACACACATCACTCAACGGCTCTGCAGGCACTGCAGACTGACGACCCAGGGAATACCATTAGGAAAACAGGAGCTCTGAGAAAAGGTCCAGATAAACTCCACCCCTCCAAGTCAGGAGATACAGCCTGGACCACAGAGCTGCTCGCACCTGCTACAGACCTACACTCCACTCCAGAGCTGCCCACACCTGTTAGCACACCTGCACTCAACCCCAGAGCTGCTCGCACCTGCTACAGACCTGCGCTCGACCCCGGAGCTGCCCGCACCTGCTAGCACACCTGCACTCAACCCCAGAGCTGCCCGCACCTGCTAGCACACCTGCGCTCGACCCCGGAGCTGCCCGCACCTGCTAGCACACCTGCACTCAACCCCAGAGCTGCCTGCACCTGCTAGCACACCTGCACTCGACCCCGGAGCTGCCCGCACCTGCTACAGACCTGCACCAGATCCCCAGCTGCCTGCACCTGCTACAGACCTGCAGTTGACCCTGGAGCTACCCACACCTGCTAGCACGCCTGCACTCACGCATACTTTGCTCTCACCACACATCTGTTCTCCAGCAGGAATTTATCACCTTTCTTGTGAGCCCAAGATCTCCCAGTGGAGCAGCCCTGCCCCTCATAAGGGGATGGGGGTGATACTTCAGGTGCCTCCTGTCCCGCTATCCCAGATGGTGCTCTTTACCAATGCCAGAGACCTGAATGGTCCCTTTAGTCAGGGCCCAAGTCAAAAGCTCTTCCCTTTTGGCCACTGACACAGGAATTGGAGGTCATATGTTTGGTCTCAAGGTCAATAAATGAAAATGACTTCTGCCTGTGTTGAAGGCAGGCAGGCAGATCAGTGCACTGTGTGCCCCAAAGTAGGGAATTCTCCAAGGCTGAAAGGTCCTAAGGAGTGAGGGTGAGGGAGGTGGTGTGTGTGTGTGTGTGTGTGTGTGTGTGTGTGTGTGTGTTGCGCATGTGTGTGCTCACTCAAGGATTCAGGCAGGAGCAGGTGGGAGGGATAAGTCTACAACCGCGGACTAACACAGTTCCTTCTTTAGGGGCTGGTGGTGGCCATCCTTTACTGCTTCCTCAACGGTGAGGTGAGTGCCCTGGGGAACCACCGAATTCCAATATAGGAGCTCCCTGGTGACCTGCCGAAGGGGAGTGAGAAGGGGGCTGAGGAAGGTCTGCTTGCTTGGCAGAGTCGCCTGGTGGTATGACAGATCACCTCTTGGGCAATGTCCTCAGAACAGAACCAGCAGAAATAGATTCTGTGAGTCTGGACTGGGCCTCTGAAGTGTTCCTTACCAAACTCCATGAGCAAGCTCAGCAAACCCAGACGAGCCCAGACCCCACTCAAACCCAAGTTCCCGACAGCTCTGCTGCCGGCTCTGGGAGTGACCTGGGTCACTTCCCACCCAGAGCTCAGTCTTCCCATGAGTGAAGTGGGTCACTTGGAACTGCCCCAGCTTTGGGCAGAGACTAAGCGTTCAGGATATGAAGCTCCAGTCATTGACCCTGGCTAGATTGGTAGTGCACACAGGCCAAGTGTCTCTGTGGCATTGACCAATCTGTCTGGTTCACACACTTGAATGGGAGTGACCTCAGATGTTCCCAAAAATCAAACATCAAAGCTGACTTCAGAGGTTCAAGTGTTCTCTTGAGGACCATAGAGGAAATGTCTAAGAGCAAACCCTCAGATCGCGGATGGATTCCCAACTGGGGTGAGGGGGTTATGGGAACAAGCATGCAGGTTTGGACACCTGATTCTGCAGTTTATGGAGCAATTCTCATGCCTTTTCTGAGGAACGCAGTGTTAGAAGATGGCGGGTATGGCCCAGAACTGATGGAAGGAGAGATCACAAGAATGTCATGGCATGCATGTGGGTTCACATCTCTCACTCTCTAAATAAATAAAGTTAAAAAAAAATTTTAAATTTAAAGATGGCACGTACAAGTGCCCAGGGCAGAGAAGACCCTCAGTACCTTTTCTATACATGGAGCAGGAATGGTCAGTCAGAGACCTATAGGGAAGGGGGCACAGCAGGGCCATGAGAGTAGGAACAGCTGAGCTCATCAGTGAGCCAGGGTCTAGGCAGAGGCCTGAGCTACCTTCTCAAGCAATTGCTGCAGCTGATGGCTGGTTTTGGGCAGGTGCAGCAAGAAGTTCAGAAAAAATGGCGCCAGTGGCACCTCCAAGAGTTCCCGCTACGTCCTGTGGCCCTCAGCAATTCCTTCAGCAATGCCACCAGTGGTGCCACCCACAGCACTAAGGCCAGCACTTTGGAGCAGAGCCGGAGCACGCGGAGGAGCAGTATCATCTGAGACTGCAGCAGTACTGGCAGTGGACACAGATTTGGACACTCACTAGGACGGTTCTCTTCTAATGGCACTGTTGTGTTCGAGTGGCTGAGAGGCCGTCCTCCAGGTCTGAGCTTCCTTAGAACCTAGTGAGACTGGGTCACCGTGATTTGGTCTTTCTTATTCTTCTGAGAGAGTAATCCAGTGGCTCCAGAAGAGGCAAGGGAATAAATGACACCCAGAACCCCCTAGTCTGTGTGTGTCAATCTTTTGCCACCTGGGGAAGGTTTATGTTCTAGACCACTTCCTAGCTTCTCCCTGAAGGAAGAGGGAGCTTTCCTGCCTCCAGGTTCCAGCTCACTTTTAAGGAAAGGCCTAGCAGCTCAGAAAATATGAGGAATCAAGCCCCTGGGCCTTAGACTGATCTCGCCTGTCCCCTACTGCAGCTCGTCTGCCCTAGAGTTCTCATAGAGCATTCAGGACAGCAGCTAAATTAAGCTGATGAAGTCATGGGTCTTCTGAAGCCCCCTTTTCATTATCTCTGATGTTGTATGAGGGCTTGGTGGATAACAGGTACATCAGGAAGTAAGCCATCCTCTCTATGAATGGCAGACAGCTCCTTGAAGGCCCAAGACTTGCCCAATATACTTGGCAACGATATGAAAGCCTTGTTGTTTATTTGAGACAGTGTCTTCTATAGCCCAGGCTGGTCTGCTAATCCCTAGGTAGCTGAAGATGGCCTTGAACTTGATCCTCCTACCTTCATTTCTAAGTGCTAGAATTGCAGGTGTGCACCAGCAAGCCTGGTTGATGTGGTCCTGGGAATCAGACTCAGCTTCATGCACAACAGGCAAGCAGTTTACCAGCTATGCTATATCTCCATGGACTGCTAATGCACAGCCTTTTAACTATCTGAGCCTCAAGGCGGGTGGTGATTTCCTAACTCTCAAACAGGCCCATCTCCCTGCACTTTAAGCTTCCGTAACTCTGGCTCTCCATGTCAGCACATTCGCATTCCTTGGCTCCCTAAGAGGATGGAAGAGGATGAAGTGTTTGAATCTCCTTCCAAAACACAGCCTGGCAGGGAAACCTAAACAGAAATGGAGAGCTGGCCTCCAATTTGCATCTTATAGCCTGCTGCAGGACCACTTCCCAGGCTGAGACCCAGTATGAGTGGTCAATGACTTCTGGTTTTGGTAAAACCAGACAGTCCCCATGAACTCCTCAGGTAGAGATGGCAATATGGCTCCGTCAGAGAGCACCTGCCCATGTGCCCCAGCCCTCGGATGTGAGTGACCCTCAGCACTGCAAAACAAACAGCCAGTTCTGGGGTCTCCAAGGTTTCTGGATAGTGGTGGTTCCGATGTAGCATTTGTAGTCTCTCAACTGGAATAAAGACGTCTAAAAGTCAGGGCTAGAGAAGCGGCTCAGCCAATGAAACCTCATGCTGGGAACCTAAGTCAAGGCGGAAAGAAAGGACCAGCTCCACAAACTATCCTCCAACCCCTACATGTGCACATGACGTGTACATTCCTATACATGCATGCACAATAGTAAGATGAAGATATGTAAGCTCACTGTAGAAGGGGCTGGAGGGATGACTTAGGGGTAAAGTGGATGACGATCTGGGTTCAGTTCCTGGAGCCTGTGTAAAAGCCTGGTGCGGTTGTGCAGACAGGCAGGAAGTCCCTGGGGCTCACTGGCCATCCAGGAAAGCACACTTGTGAGTTCTAGGCCAGGGAAGGATACTGTCTCAAAAGCAAGGTATGTGGTTTCCTGGAGAATGACACATAAAGTGGTCTCACATGCCTATGTACCCTCACACATATATGTGTGCACACATGAACATGTATTCATACATATACAAAATTACAATAGAAGCTACCTGGGGAGGTTGGGGCAGAAGGATCACGAGCTCACAAAGTAGAGACCAGCCTGGGCAACATTGTCTCTCAAAATAAAATGGGCCCTCACTGGTAAAGTATTTGATGAGTGAATAGAAGGCCCTGGGTTTGGTGCCAGAAGCAAAAAAAAAAAAGAATCATCACAGGTGTGTTCACTTAGCCCTTATGAAAAAGATCGGGGCTGGAGGGGAAAAGACCTTACAGAATATATAAGAACACATTTCACCTGTTTCTGGGTGGCAAAAACTGGAGGTGGGGCAACAGAATGAGCCAACATATCTGGGGCTGCAGAGATGGCTTAGCCGGTGGATCAACTGCCTTGCAAGCGCCTGAGTTCAATCCTCAGAACCAATGTAGAAAAAAAAAAAAGCTGGGCATGGTGGCATGTGCTTGTAACCCCAGCTCTGGTGAGGTGAGAGCCAGAGGTCTCTGAAGCTCACTGGCCAGCCAACCCAGACTACCTGGCAAATTCCAGACCAAAAGAGACCGTCTTGTACAAAATGGGGCCAGGGTGATGTTTCGATGGGTAAAAACGCATGCTATGCAAACCTGACCACCCACGTTGGGATTCCCAGCACCCACACAAAAGCTGGATGCAGTAGTGACCACATCTGTAATCCCAGCATGCATAGGCTGAAAAAAGAGAGACAGGAAATCCCTGGAAGCTCACAGGCTGAGACCAGCAAAGAGACTCGGTCACAAATCAAAGGGAAGGTGAAGACCAGTAGGGAGTACTGACCTCTAAACTCCACCTGTGTGCCATGGTGTGCACATGCCTACACCCACACACAAAGATTTAAAAAAAAATAAGTGGATAGAATTTAGAAACAACACAGGCAAGGTTGTCCTCTGGCCTCCACTGGTGCTCACACATGATCTGAACACACATGCACACATGTGCACACATATACACACACAGGGAGAATGAAAGCGAGAAAGAGAGCGGTTCTTCCAGGGAGTATGGAAATCTCCACAGGCTCTTGACCCCTTTCACCTCCACCTGTCCCCTGCAAGCTGTTAATTATTACTCAACATCTGTTTGTCCCTCACCCGCTGTGGAGTGCAGCAGTGCAGCCTGTGCTCTTTGAAATGTGTTCCAGGATCAGAAACGGACGCCGAGGCCACCTGACCCTTGCAAATGACAGTCTCACAAACAGTCCTGCCTGAGTCGAAACTGGCCTCAGGGAGGACTATGTTCGAGCACTCTTGCAGGGACTTTGCTCAAGGAAGATTTCAAACTATGCCCAGAGAGAGGACAGCTAGCCTCTAGAAACTGGGGTGTGCCAGAACTGGGGGTCCACACAAAGAATAGGGAGGCTTTTAAGTCAGCAGATTGAAAATCTACTAGTCAAAGGGCTTTCTGGGGGAATCCTGCTAAGCCAGGGAAATGCTTGCAAGGCTCCCTTGAGCCGATGGGAGACGGTCCTAGCCACTGACTGGCCCCTTAGGCGGAGGACTCAGCCATTCTTAGAAACCTAGTCCTGAGGGCTGGGCTGGGAGATGGCTCAGCGGTTCCTGCCATGCAAGCAGGAAGACCAGAGTTTGGATCTCCAGAACCATATACATGTTGGATGGTGTGGTGTCTCCTGGAATTCCAGCCTGGGAGGCGGAGACGGCATCTCCAGAACAAGCTGGTTAGTGAGACTGGTCTTACAGGTGAGCTCTGGGTTTGACTGAGAGACCTTGCCTCAGTGAATAAGGTAGAAAAGCAATTAAGGATGAGACCAGACATCAACCTCAGATCTTCATATGCACACATTTGCATTGCATGTACACCCACACATAAATGAACCCAGGCACATGTGAAGACATGTACACACATACACACACACAGCACATGCATATACAGAAGAAAAAAAGAGTCCCAGGGCCCCTCCAGCCCGCATCCCAGTGCTCTCCATGAAACAGGCGTGAACCTTGCCTAGCTGGGCAGTCAGCCTGAAAGCAACTGCTGGTCTTTCAAAGTCTGTTCCAGTCCAGGGAAGAAAGCACCCAAGGAAGACGTTTTAGAACATTCTTCTTATTTTAGAATTGACATCTTAAAAGCTTGGCTAACCTCTACGGCTTGCTGTCCTGTGGTACTGAGGCACTTCTCTGGCCTCTGGCCTGGGGGGCAGCTGAAGAGACCCCCCAAGCCCAGGGCCATTTGTAGAGCTTATTGTCTAAGAGGCAGCTTCAAGGTCATTGTCCTACTCACTTCCAGCCAGAAGTCCTACGCCAGAGAAGTCCCGTCATGACCACACTTTCTTATAGAAGCTAGGCACCCCCTGCAGAGTCTTAGACTTTTCTTAGCTGGTCCCAGGGCTGAGTGAGGCTGTTGATGTGAAGGCCGCTGGTGGCATTGAGGAAGAAGAGGAAGGAGGCGGTGAACTCACACCAGAACATCAGGGTGAAGCCCATGAAGGTGATCTGACTCTTGAGGAGGATGATGAAGGTGAGGAGGCCCCCAGAGGAGAGGACGAAGGCAACCAGGAGGAGGTAAGAACCGATGGCCCACTTGCGCCGTGAGCGGACATCCTCACACACCTGGGACACCATGAGCAGCTCCAAGCCAAAGATGGCAGCCACCACAGCCATGGCAGCCACAGTGCGTGCTAGGCCCATGCCCACTGCCAGCCCAGGCATGTGAGCCTGGTTCAGGTCTCTCAGGCAGTGTGGACCACTGTGGTTGCTGACGGTGCAGAAGTACCACAGCCCAAAGAGACGGTCCTCCACCAGGAGCCAGTGGCCGTCGCAGATAGACACTGAAGAGAGGACCACAGCCAGGGCCGTGCACACAATGATGAGTGTCCGGATGAAGGACTCAAAGAAGGACCGGTGGGGCCTCTTAGGGCCCAACAGCCTCTGGGTCTGGAAGACACCACAGAAATTAGTGAGCTGACAAGGGCCTGTGACACCAGGGGCAATGCCCAGAATGCAATCCCACTTACTCCAGCCCTGTGTTTTTGCTCTGATACCGTGGAAAGCCATGAACTGACCCTCCCAGCTTCCCATTCAACCCACCCCCACTGGGGAATCTTCCTTTTTCTACCTGTCCTCCCTCCACTGCCAGAGCCTGGCCAAGTGTTTACCAATTGCAAACTAATCCCTTACTGTTCTCAGGATCTCTACCCAGAATGAAAAGCCCAAACTAGAGCTGGGAAGATGGCCTTGTGGGTAAAGTGCTTGCTTGTTTTACAAGCATGAGGGCCACAGTTTGATCCCAAGAACCCACATTTTAAAAAGACAAGCATGTGTGTAATCCCAGAACTGGGCAGGCAGAGAAAGGCAGGCCAGCCAGCCAACTTGGTGAGCTCCAGGCCAGAGAAAGAGAGAGAGAGAAGGAGAGGGAGAGAAGAGAGACAGAAAGACATAGAGAAGATGGTGCCTAAATAACAAGAGTTGAGGTTGGCCTCTGGTCTCCTAATAAGAACATGTACACACACACACACACACACACACACACACACACACACCATGGCAGCTGATTAATATAATTCCGTTCCTAGGATATTTCTCTTTTCTCTTGGGCTCCTGTCTGGCAGCTCCTGGGCAGTCTCTCACCCCAAGAATGACACCTTGTCTCTTCCCATTTTCTTCGGAGAGGTCCTCCCCACTCAGCCAGCCCCCTGGGTCCTCTACTGCTCTTCTCCAGCAGGTGCTCCGTTTTGCTCTTTGCTCTATTCTGATGGTATTTTGGAGTGACCTGCTATTGGCCGTCCACCTGGACATTGCGTTCCCCTCGGAGGGCAAGGCCACATGTCAAGAGACCGTTGTATCTGCAGTGTCCGGCACACTGTTAGACCTGTGCACTTGGTAGGGGCTTCAGGAAGAACACTGCGGAACTGGTCAAGTTTCTGCTCGAAGTTCCTTATAGACTGAGCCTCCTGCCCAGACGTAAGCTAACTGACTCATTTATAGGATGCACAGAAGCAGGTTACGTCACTGTTTGAGGCATAAAGGACAGATAATACAGAAAGACTGCTTCTGGGAAGTGAGAGGAATGAAGGAAAGGGAACAGCAGTGCACATCACATGGCCGCTGTGAATAAGATTCCAAAGGCAAACGTGAGCTGCACCTCTCAGGAAGATCCCTGAGCCTGGTCCCTGGGACACTGCAGGCAGAGCCCTTCTGAGGCTGTCTGCTAGGGTTGGAGAGATGGGAGACTCATTAAAGTGCTTGCGAGACAAGTATGAGAACCCGAGTTCAGATCTGCAGCACCCACATAAAAATTCAGGCGAGGTAGTGAGCCAGATTTGTAACTCCAGGGCTGGATGGGCTGGGGGTAGATGGGTGGATTTCTAGGGCTCTCTCTCTCCCCTATCTCGTTTCTCTTTCTCCCTGTATTTTGAGCCAGTTGCTTAGTACATCCAGGCTTGGCCTTGATTCACTACATAGCCAAGGATGCTGTTGAACTTCTAACCTTCCTCCTTCCTGGGATGACAGGCGCACAGCCCCCCATTTGTTTATTCGGTGCTAGGGTTTGAAAGCAGGCTTCACAAGCCCTGGGTAAGCGCCGAGCCAGCTGAGCCACATCTCCAGTCAGTGCCCTTGTTTTCTTCTCATCTGCCCAGTGAAGCTGGCGATCCCCGCAGGAAAGCACCTGGCAAGGTTATGAAATCCCTAGAGGCTAATACGGTCACAGGATGGGGCAGCTACAGATGCAGAGAACGAATCACAAGACACGCAGGCCAGCTCAGACACCTTTTGACCCTAGGCCTCATGCTGTCTGGAAAACAGGCACATCTAGTCCCTTCCTCGGCCCCGCCTGTCCCAGGCCCAGATTGGACTTTAATCTTCAGGCCCTAAGATGCCACACTGGGATCAGACAGAGGTGACAGAGAGATCTGGTGTCACCTTTCCTTCTGTTGACTTGAAGTAGGCTTCTTTTAAACTCTCTGACCACCAGTAAGACTGCAAGGACTAAAGGCTTATGAAGTAAAGACACGTGGGGCTGGTAAGACGGCTCAGTCTGTAAAGTGCTTGCAGGCATGAGGACCTGAGTTCGATTCCCATGAAAAAAGCTGGGTATGTTGGTGCACACTTAAAATCCTAGCATTGGGAGGGAGAGATGGGTGGCTCACTGGGGTTCACTGGCCAGTCAGTCTCCCCAACTTGGTGAGTTCCAGGCCACACCAAAGTAGTCAGTAAAATGCCCTCCTTGTAAGCACAAAGACATGAATTCCATCCCTAGAACCCAAGTTAAAAAACAAAAGAGAAGCCGGGCGGTGGTGGCACATGCCTTTAATCCCAGCACTCGGGAGGCAGAGGCAGGCGGATCTCTATGAGTTCGAGACCAGCCTGGTCTACAAAAGCTAGTTCCAGGACAGGCTCCAAAGCCACAGAGAAACCCTGTCTCGAAAAACCAAAAGAGAGAGAGAGAGAGAGAGAGAGAGAGAGAAAGAAAAAACAAAAACACCTAACCTAGGTACAGTGGATGTTAGTAATCTCAGCATTGGGAAGACAGGAATTGCTGGTCTTCTAGCTCAGCCTAGTTGATGAGTTCTAGGCCAGTGCTAGACCCTGTCTCAAAAAACAAGTAGACAGAGCAGGAAAAGAAATGGTACTTCAGGTTGTCCCATCCCCCAGCTACATACAAAATGTGTGGCCACAGATGGTTCCTGGTTCCTGAGAGTGGTCTATAACACCAGCAAGGATCATGTATACTTTAGCCTTCATCTTGAACCACTGTGTGTGCCTCAGCCCATACTGCTGGTACCTCCACCAGCTTCCAGTGACCCTGGGGGCTGGAAACCTCTCCTGGAAGCTGGGGCGGGGTGGGGGGGCTTGGGAGGGGTGGAAGGGGCTGGGGCGGGGTGGGGAGGGCTGGGGTGAGGTGAGGGAGCTAGGGTGGGGAGGCTGAGGTGGGGTGGGGGCTGGGGTGGGGTGGAGGGGCTGGGGTGGAGAGAGCTGGGGTGAGGTGGGGGAGCTGGGGTTGGGGGGCTGGGTGGGGGAGATTGGGGCGGGGGGGCTGGGGCAGGGTGGCATGGAGGGTTGTGCAGCTGAGTGGTAGCAGTGGAAAAGCCAGGCTGGAAAAGAGGAAGTGGGCAGCCAGTCCTGCCCCTGCCCCATAAATTTCATCTCTGTAGCTTAAAGGCTATTCCTTCAACCAGGGCCTTGGCCTCCTCCACTAAATAACACTTCTCATTCTCTTTTCATTCTCTCTTTTATCCTGCGACCCTGACTGGTTCCAGATGACCTGTTGCCTAAGGTCAAGGGCTACTGAGGCCACCCTCAGTGCCATGCCATATCATCCTCTGCTCCCCAAGACCAACAGCACCCAAGTATGCATACTGGATTCACACTCATTCCTCACATCCCTGTATCCACTACTCTGCAAGGTGCGTTCTGTCCAGGCCTCGGCCAGGCCACCGTCCCAGCACTAACCACTCTAACACACTGACATTTCTTCTGCAGCCTACTCAGGAGCCAACCTAACTGTTTTTTTTAGCTCCACCTCTTGCATGATCCAGGCCATGTACCCACCCTTGCTACTGGGTATAGCCCCTCATTCATGCTAGGCAAGCGCTCTACACCAGACTCACAACACATGCATGAGCACACACGCACGCGCGTGCACGCGCGCGCGCGCACACACACACACAGGCACACACACACACACACACACACACACGTTCTAGTCTTTTATTCGGAGACAGCCTGATCATACTCTAGTCTTTGAACCTGTGATCTTCCTGCCCCTGTCTCTCAAGGAGACAGACAAAGACCTGCACTAACAGGTCCTGCCTTATAGCGGTCACTCATTCCCCCTTCCACCTCCTCTCCACTGAAGGGCTATAACAGTACCTAACTCCTAAGGTTGCTAAGGGGGCGAAGTTGTTGGCACCTTGTCCTCAGAGTAGGGACAAGTGCACTCTGTACCCTGCACTAACATGGGTGTAGCTCATGGTCCTGACTGCCACACACAGCTGAGCCTGGGGCAAACATGCCTGTGCTGTCCTCCCTTCTCCCTCATCCTCTCCCTACCTTTCCTCTTCCTCCTCCCTCTCTCTTCCTCAGCCTCCTCTTCTCCCCCTCCTCCTCTTCTCTCCATCCTCCATCCTCCTCCCTCTCCTCCCATCACTTCTTTTCCTTGTCTCTCTCCTCTTCCCATATGCTTCTCCTCTTCCTCCCCTTGCTTTACCCCCTCCTCCCCTCTCCTCCTCCCTTTTCCTCTCTCTTCCTCCTCCCCTAGAAAGGGGCTCCTATCTATGGTTTTTGTACCTCTTAGCCTAGCTCCTCCCACACCCCACACTGGTTTCTGGGCATCTCCTTGGGGGTACCCCTACATCTGTTTGGGGGTGTTCCTGTGCCTTTCTCCCTGTGCCTTCCTCCCAAGGTCCCTCCCTGGAGATGGTCTGGAATATGCCCAGGAACAAAAACCAAAAAAAAGGAGCCACCTAATCAGAGTCCGTGTCTGTCGCACCCTAGCAACTGAGTTCTGGTTAAAAGGGTTTGAGGGTGGCCTGTGCAGGGTCTTTCTCTTGTTACCAAAGGGATGAGTGAGGTTCGGAGGCAGGAAAACCTGAATTTGTCTACATTCTGTCACTTGGCTACCCACTGTGGGCAGGTCACTTTTGAGCTTCAATTATCTCTCTGTAAAATGGGTAGAGCTGTAGGGGTGGCCTACGTCTATAGTGTCAGTTACTCAGGAGGCTGAGGAAGGAGGATAGATAGATAGACCAGGGGTCTGAGGCCATTCTGAACAACAAAGCAAGATACTGTCTGTCTTAAGCAGTATCGATAATGATAAAAATAATAATGATGGCTAATAGCAGGACACTACCAACATTATCAGTGTCATGGGGCCTGAGCATTTGAAGGCAGAGTCAACTGACATATCTACTCCTCAGGACAAGACTAGACAGTGGACAGCCAGACACCGGGATGCCTGGGTGAGCAGGAAGCAAGCCCCGGGGTAGTGGACACTTCCCGACCGCCCTTTGAATGGGGTAGGAATGTTGAGATTCTCAGCCAACACAAACACTCTCGGCACTGCCCCAAAAGAAGCCAAATCTTAAAGAAAGCTGAGGCTCCTGTCCCAGGAGCCTTTTTCCTGGGATGTGGGGTCCCTGGTGAATACACTTCCACCTCAGTTCTACCTAGCTCCCCAAAGGCCTTTTAGAGAAGATTGTCTTTGCAGTCCTGACTCCCAGAAAGTTCTGACTTTGCAAGCAACTAGTCCACCATTACGTAAACCAACTCTAGCCTTTTGCAAATCCATTCTGTCGGTCCTCCACTCCAGACGCCCAGTTTTTAAAAACTCCCAACGACCCCTGAGAAAAGGCTAACTCACAGGTCATTCACTGATGACCCCGCAGAAAGTTTGGTGGCCTCTGGTGCCCTCAGGGGCCAAGAAGACTGTAGGCAGCGAGCTGCATTAGGGAGCAGGTACCCCCAGATCACTCTCAGAGAAACCTTCCCGGGGGCGGGGGAAGTTACGAGCAAGAACTGGGCATCTTGGGGAGTTGTCACCCTGGCCCAAGGCTTCAGTAACTGAGGGTCCCCAGTCCTCCCCATGGTAGGCTGTACCCCGGTTCTGCGCCCCGCGGGCCCCTCGGGCTACCTGTGCGCCGATGGCCGTCATGCTGCACCCTGGGCAGCCGCGCTGTTGCCTGGCCTAGCTGTCGCACTCCAGCTGCTGCGCTCGGCTGCGGTCTGGCCCTCTCCCGGGGCGGGGCGCAAGTCAGAGGGCGGGGGCATAGCGCTCTCTAGGCTGCTCGGGTTACGCTGACTCAGCGCTCTTGGTCCCTGAGAAGGGGTACCCAGTAACCCCGCTCGGGATCCTCGCCTCGATACAGATTCTTCGAGGGCTGGGAAATTTGGTTCCGGTCCAAACTTGAAGGGCCGCGTGTCCCGAAGAAGCACCTGGGTGCAAAAGGCGAAGGATCCCGCCTGGATTCTGGCTTCTACACCCACTGGTGACCTTGGACTGCTAGTTTAAAGTCGCTGAGCCTTGGTTAATAAGTGAGATAATGTGGATTGACTGGGCTCTTGCTAGGCTTTTGTGACACGTGAGTGGACCAGAACCCTCTGGGGGCTATCCCTTCCCTTAGTTTGCATTTTAAGAAGGAGTGACAGGATCCTTGTCTCCTGATCCCCTCAGGGACTATCAGCAAATATTAGGCTGGATGCTTTGACAGACTCCTGTAATCCCAGCATTTGAAGGGCGGAAGTAGAGGGACTGCATCCAGTTAGAGGCCAGTCTGGGTTACATAGTAAGTTCCAGAGCACTCTGGTATAGAGTGAGACCCTGTAGTCACAGAGAGAGGAGGGAGGAGGGGGATGGGAAGAAGGAGGGGAGGAAGAAAGGAGGGAGGGGAAGGGGGGACAAGAGGAAGGAGAGGCAGAGGGAGGTGAAGGTCTAGCATGCTCAAGGCCCCGGGTTCATGTTCCAACAGCATGAGTAAATGGGGGTGGGGAGGAATGGGTGTACTAAAATATTCCTAGCCTCAAAAGGATGTGTGGTCAGGACCAAAGTCAAGGGTTTCTACTAGTTCTGTCTACCTCCTTCATCCCCTGCGGGGAAGAGGGTAGGAGGGGTCCTGATCAAGGTAAAACAAGATGCTGGCTAAGGTATACATTAGATGGATTAGATCATCTAGTTTATTCTGGCCAGTGGACAGCTCTCTTTTTATCTAAGGACACTGGACATTGACAGCACTGCACAGTAGTGGTGGCGCACGCCTTTAATCCAAGCACTTGGGAGGCAAAGGCAGGTGGATCTCTGTGAATTTGAGGCTGGTCTGGTCTCCAAGAGCTAGTTCCAGAACAACTAGGACTGTTACACAGAGAAACCATGTCCTGGGGAAAAAATAATAAAGCACTGCACATATGTCTCCCTGGAAGAGCCCTGGACAAATGGAAAGACAGTCATGCATGCATCTTCTGTTCCCATGTTCATCTGGTTTCTTCACCATCATAGAAACCCTTGGCCAGTTCTGGGACAGGCAGATGGGGTGTGTAGGCCTCTCTTTGCCTTCTTTTGCCTTTCTGTTCTGAGCGAGCACCACCCAAGAGACTGGCAAGCACACTGCTGGGCCCCTCCCCAAAACTAGGGGCTGGGGTGAGACCTGTAGTGAGAGACATTGGTGCTACCAGCTCTGGGGCTAGAGACCTGAGCTAAGGCCGAGGGCAGGAGGCCAACTCCAGAGCTGGGCTGGGCTCCCCTCGCCCAGCTTCAGGCCTCCTCTCCCCAGACCAGGAGTCTAGAAGCCAGGCATTCATTTCTCTGAAGCTCTGGACTCTAGTGGAGGATCTCAGAGAAGGAGGACCGACTCTAGTCGGGGCGGGGCGGCGGGGTTGGGAGAGAGGGAGAAGGTAGGAATGGATATCTCTGCAAACAGCTCTAGAATATTCTGCCAGGGAGACCTGGACTACTCTTTTCCACCTGACCTGAGGTTGGCTGGTGCCTGGAGAGGTCAGCTGGTAGAGAAGTTGCCTGGCCTGCACCAGGTCCTGGGTTCCATCCTCAGCACCACATGCCAGGTGTTAGGCTATAGGTACCTGTAATCACAGCATTTGGGAGGCGGAGGCAGGAGGATTTGACCTCACAAAAAGCTTAATGCCAGCTTGGGTCACATGAACCCTTGTCTCAAACAGAAAAAAAAAAAAAGGAGTCGTCAGGTTTCATAATCTGCACCCATCTCGTGCCTTCTGAGACTGCTAGACGGGCTGCGCATGTCTGTGGGTAGGGTGCCTGTTAGCTGACGTTTATAAGAATAGAAAAGTCTTGAATCAGTTGAATTTACTGCTGCACGCCTTGTCAGCAAGAAGGTCTAAGAAGCAGAAATGAGGAAGTATCTGTCCAGTTCCCAAAAGGAGCACGGAACAGAGGCCTGGAGTCTGGGTGGGGCTTGTGCCAAGATCTGACACCCTTGGCTTGAAGCATCCATGACACTCCCTTGGCACACCCTCCTCCAGTGACACAGCAGAGATAAACACTGTCCTGGCAGGAACACAACTATTCCAGAGAGTGACCCCTGTGCTGTGAGCTAGCGCAGGCCTCTAAGCCCCAGAGTTCTCCATGCACAGGCAGGTTCCCTGGTGAGATCTACAGAGTGAGTTCCCACTAGCCTGGACTACATTGTTTGGCCCTGTCTCAAAAACTCAGGGAGGGGGGGCGGTAAGAAAGCCTGAAGCCTTTCTCCCTTTGGCTGTCGGACATGAACCCCAAGGAATTGGAATTTCCCAAGGCTGGGGAAGGAAAGACTGCCCAACATCGGAGAGAAATGGAGATTTGTCTCCAGGAAGAGATTTTGCACAACGGTAGCAACTGGTCAGACCACCTTGCAGGAGAAACTGAAGCTGAGACAATGGTGGGCCAGTGGTGGGTGGACCGCACCTGGACTGCTTAGCTATGTGCACTCTTGCCCTCTGTTTAAGCCTGAGCTTCACATGGGGTCCTCAGGCTGGACTCAGGGGTCACAACCTCTCTATTTGCCCCTGTTTCTTTCACTCCCACTTGAGGACCAGTGGCAGAGTTGACATGTCAGGTTGCCAGGGTCCAGGCTGTGAACCTTATAACCGCAGCAGCAGCAGCAGGAGTGTCCGTGTAATGGAGTCCGTGGTGGACAGGGATGGCAGGGTAGGACCCCAGATGGTAGAGCCAGAGGTAGCATGGACACGCATGTGGCCTTCCAGACCGCACAGAACCTCTTTTCCTTGATATTCCCTGCCTTTTCTCCAGATGGTCTGACAGGTTGAGCCTCTGCCCCCTCCTCCTAGTCATAAACTTGGTCAGACTCAGAGAAAAATGAATGGCATCAAAAGAGGAAGCCAGCAGAGCAGTGGTGGCTCACGCCTTTAATCCCTGCACTTGGGAGGCAGAGGCAGGCAGTTCATTGTGAGTTCAAGATCAACCTGGTCTACAAAGTGAGTTCCAGGACAACCAAAGCTATTACACAGAAAAACCCTGTCTCAAAAAACAAACGAACAAATAAATAAATAGAAAATAGAGAAACCCCTGCTCCCTGTCCCACCCCCTCATCCAGACACAGGTCCCTAAAGTTCCCAGGTGAACAGATGCTAAACTGGTGACTCAACAAGCACTAACGTCATTGGTCAGTCAGCAAGCACTGTCCCACAGCTCTCCCACTCAGCTTGGTCTTTATGCATATTCTCTCTTCTGTCCAGAACACTCTTCTTTAAGATATCAGACCTGAGAAAGAAGTGCAGCTCAGTGGGAGAGGACTTGCCTGTCACGGACACACATGTGTGCAAGTCCCGAGGTTCAACAAATAAAAAGAAACAGGGCTGGAGAGATGGTTCTGTGTGATTGGTAAAATGCTTGCTTTGCAAGCACAGGGACATGAGTTCAACACCCAGAACCTACATAGGGCAAGCTAGGCCGTACGGTATGCCTGTAATCCCAGCACCAGGGAGGCAGAGACAGGCATCCACCCTCACCAGCCTAGCCTACTTGGTGAGTTCCAGGACAGTAAAAGGCCATGCCTCAAAGGACAAGGTGGATGTGCCTGGGGATGACAGCTCGGACTGTTTTCTCTCTCTCTCTCTCTCTCTCTCTCTCTCTCTCTCTCTCTCTCTCTCTCTCCTGTGTGCATGCGTGTGTTCATTCATCTGTCTCTCTCTCACACACAGCAATCCACCATATACTATTTACACAAACAGAAAAGAGAGACAGCAAGGAAGGAAGGGAAGGAGGGAGCCAGTGAGAGGGTTTATTAGGCTAAGACACCGGCTACCAAGTCTCATGGCCTGAGTTTGATTCCCAGACCCACATGGTGGAAGGAAAGAATCAACTCCTACAAGCTGTCTTCTGTTCTGGCTAAAGCATGTGTGCATACATGCACAGGTGCACATGTTTGTGCTTGCACACACACACAAAACAAAATGTAAGAGAGGAAGGAAGGAAGGAGGGAGGGAGGGAAAGAAAAGAAATATAAGCTTTTAATATCTAGTACACCACTCAGCCTTTTGAGTTCTGAGCTCAGGTGGTGCCTGAGAAAGGACTAGGTGAGCGAATCTGCCACAGCCCCATCTCTCCACTTTCCCCTTCCTTCCCATCCTCTCTTTTCCTTCACAGCATCAGCTCTGTCCAAAAACAAAAGTACATAAATCAGGACACCTAGCCAGTAAGAGAGGATACATACTCCAATTAAGCTGAGCAGGAAGGTTGATTTTATAGAGCTAAAGGGGGCTTGAAGAAAATAGAAACTTGAAACAAAAGGGCAGGTTGAGATTTCAAAGTTTCTCTTTCTTGTAAGATGGGGTCAGTAGAAAAACACTGGTGTCAATTTAGCATCAGATTGCTCCAGCCTACCTTTTGAGAGAAAGGATTAAGGCAGGAAGAAGCCTTATTATCAGGAAGGAAGTTGGCCTCTTTGGGGAGTTGGGTTGTTCCTCTAATCCTTATTTCTCAGAATTCAGATAATGGGTTCATTGTAGGCAATGACAATTCATTGATTTACTTGGACAATGAATCAATGAATTAATTAATTAAGGCTGGGAGATGCCTGTGGCAATAATGTCTGCATGAAGATCTTTGTTTTTGTAATCCCAAGAACTGAGAGGAAAAGAGCTCAGCTTAATTGGGACTTGCTGGTCACTCAGTCTTGCCTACTCAGTGATCTCCAGCCAGTGAATGGTGTAGGAGGGTTCTTCTGTATTTGTGTTGCTTTCATTGGTTGAATAAAGAAACTGCCTTGGCCTTTTGATAGGGCAGAAAATTAGGTAGATGGAGTAGACAGAACAGGATGCTGGGAAGAAGGGCAGTGTGGCAGA